>VIBL01000366.1:0-314037 GCA_008271625.1 Lutraria rhynchaena
AATGAATGATTCCCACTTCTTGAAATAATGATAATATTTTACGTTTGTACTGTCACTTTTCGATTTGGTAAGTTGTTCAGCCATTTTTCCCGCCAATACTTTTAAAGTTGGATCATGGATATCAGCATAAAACAATTCGTCGTCAATCGTCTGCTTCATTTTCAAGCCTGCTCAAATAATAATAAAATAATCAATCATTTTGTACTCGCAGAGCAATTAAACCAAACTTCAGAGGACGGCCATCAAATATGCCATTCCTGCCTCTACCTCTCTTTGTTAATACACCGGCTTGGAAAACATAACAATCGGTAACAAATTTTGCTCTTGCCACTCCATCAAGAAAAATGGCGCTGATCGCCAAATAGGTACGACCAATGTACAAGTGCATTTTTCACTTATAACTTTATTCAAGCATTGCATTATAAGCCTTGGCGGAGGTACTAACCAATTATTGTCATGAGACCAATTTTGGGCGAAAGCATCTATTCCATTAGTACCTGGACACCAAAATCTAGAATTGAATTTACTGCATTTTGTATTGTAATCATAAGCAAAACGATCAAACGTGTATTTGCCCCACTTGTTTTCTAGGATTTTAAATACCCAATCAAGAACAGACCAGTCGTCACTGTCCATGCAACGGCTATAAAAATCAGCCTCTGAGTTGTATTTTCTAGGAACCCACCTTGGTTCTAGCAATATATGATTGCGTTTACAAGATTCATATATTTCTACAGCCTTATCATGCAAATATGTCTTTCTACTACCTGTAGCCAGAATGGAACAAACATTTTTGCTATCAGAATTCAATATAACATGTCTACCCTCCAGTTTATCAGTCGTAGTAAAAATTGTTCTACGAACTGCTTCAAGCTCACGCCACGTTGAACTTTCACCACATTCTAAATCTGACCAAGCGCCAATTATAGGACTATTTTCCGTACTTTCAACGTAACCGCCAAATCCAGCTCCACTGGCGTCAACAAAGACATTAGCTATATTATTTTCGTCAACAGAGACGTCGGCATGTTCAATGCCTGATATCTGACTCAGTAAACAGACTCAGTAAACAGAGATTCATACTCTTTAAATGATCTTTCCAGAATATCAACTCATCTAATGCGTAAGCATCTATATGTACCGGTGCTTTCCAGCTAGCTCTACTAGTTACACATCTATATAAACACCTTGATCTTAGTCTCACAACAGATCCGATAATACTTTGCATAGAAATCAACTGACCGACTAAGCAGGCAATTTTTCTAACAGGTATCAATACATGACCTTCCATTACGAACTTTATCAATTCGTTAAGCATATTTAATGTTCTAGTCAACCTATCATCGCTCACTTGTAATGTACCATTTTTCATATTCCAAACATATCCCAACCAATCAATATTCTGAACCGGTTGCCATTTACATTTTTCGTCCGCAATCAAAAACCCAAATTGCTGTAAATCTTGTTTTATATAAGTACTTGACTCAATACTTTTAACCAATGAATGTTTGCCTCCTAAGCCGTCATCCAAAAATACAATAATCTTTAAACCAAGGTTTCTCCATTTTCTTACTAATACTCTCAATAACTTAGTAAATATAAAGCCAGCTGATGAAATTCCGAATGGTAAAACATTATAAACATTGAATCGTTTCTTGCCATTATGGCAAAGCCAAGATATTGCCGATGATCTGGAAATATCATGATGTGATGGTAAGCCCCCTTTATGTCAAATGTAAATAAATAATCTCCCTGTGTAAAAATATGTCTGGCTATTGAGTGATCTTCAAAGCAACATTTATACTTAAATAAATTTATATTAATGTGCCGACAATCTAGCACTAATCTAGGCTTGCCCTTTTTGTTGTAGGCCACAGTCAAAGGGTTAACTATGGTGGGCATGGATTCTAGTTCAGTAATACATGCTTTATTCAACAGATTTTTAATCTCGCTGGAAACAAAGGCAACATTGTCTAACGCAGACTTATTGTTATTCATTTCTAATCGTTCTGGAATATTTTTAAAAGGTATTTTGTAGCCATGTTTCACAACATCAAGTATATATTCATTGGCCCCAGCATCCTTCCAGTGCGCATATGCACTGTGTAACCTACCAACAGGTGTAACAATAGCCGTGTTACGCTGGTTATCGACATGTTCTGTACCTATTGTACTGGAACTAGATACGAGTTTCATTCATGCAAGACTCAATACTGCTAGTACAACTAGAGACATTCTCAAAATGTAAAATATTTGTACTTATCTGAGAATTTCCATTGTTCTGAACAATTTCAGATGACATTGCCACTTTGCAATCTGCCCGCCAATGACCGGGTTTACCACACTTGAAGCATGATCCGGGTTTCTTGTTCCACGTGTTCTTGTTCTGTTGTTGTTGGCCATTCTGTACCGAATTTAGACCATCGTGACAACCAGTAAGAAGCATACTTTTTCGCTCTATTCCGTCTGTCTTGCCTGACTTTGCGATCAGCCTGTATTTGCGCCCGTTAAATCTTCTTCTCATCATCTGAGTTTTCAGCCAGTGGATGCGACTCGTATTCTTCAACGACCTTCCATCCGTGTTCCGACGAATCAGCTAATTTCAACAGTTTCTGACGATGAGTAACCAAATCTATACCTTCAATAATACTTTGTCTTGCACCTTGAATGGCAGTTTCATTTACAGAGTCACATGGTACATCTTGCATGTAGCCTTCAGCTTGTCGTAACTTGTCTAAGACCTTAGCGTTAGCCTTGTATTGCTGCTCGTGTCCCTTCTTACGAAAACTGTACCCATCGTTGACGTTCAAATTTTGCTGAATTGTTGTAATTTGAGCATGCGAAAGTTCTCTCTGCGTCGAGTTAATGCGGTCTTCGAAAGCGCCCAGCTTGGAATCAATAAGCCTCTCTAACTGCGTGAGAAGAATGTTTTGCTCGTTCGCCATGTTGAACGGCCACGTATACAATTTTGTTGGAAAAAATTGAGCGTGTGACCCTGTCAAAAGCGTCTGGTAGAATGACCAATATTACACGTATAAAAACTTCGACACACCCAAAATGGTCCCATGAAATTCACGTGCCCAAAACTATTTATCACTGTATTGTAACCATTACGCGTAGACAAATATTTCACGCTATTCTTTGAAACGCGTGAAATTAAAAAAGTCTAAAGCTATACTAAATATAAAACAACAACCCTCGTTGCTTGACCAGACGGCGGCCATTGACAGGACGTCGTGATTTATTGCAGTATACAAATAATTACAAGACATGTCTACATAAATCTAGGAGCAATGCAAATTACTTCGTCATGATGACGCGATTCGACTCGCCCAGGAAACAACCAGAGATTGACACTTATTTTTTGTCGTTGCTCTGGAAAACCTGTGTCCGTTTGTCTATGTCGTATCGCTTAATGTCGGACCTCATCACATCATTACACTGACAGCTTAACATGTTGAATTACAAATTTTATCCATTGTACATAAATCTCTGTTACATACATATTTAACAAATATATGTAAAATTAAATTGAGTTAATACACAAGTACATAAGACACTATAAGAAGATAACGCTTAATCATTTTCTTAAATCTGTAGATTCTAAACTTATTAAATTAAATTAGACCACAAAGAGACCAAGTTGGGAAATTATTTGTCGTCCAACTGACTGAAAAAAGCTCACTATTTACTTCTAAATCAAATATAGTGAATAACTTAACAAAATTACATTAATTTCAATCCGAAATGATGTCCTCAGACTGGAAATTGAGCTTGTGACCCTGTCAAAAGCGTCTGGTAGAATGACCAATATTACACGCATAAAAACTTCGACACACCCAAAATGGTCCCATGAAATTCACGTGCCCAAAACTATTTATCACTGTATTGTAACCATTACGCGTAGACAAATATTTCACGCTATTCTTTGAAACGCGTGAAATTAAAAGTCTAAAGCTATACTAAATATATAACAACAACCCTCGTTGCTTGACCAGACGGCGGCCATAGACAACCTATATCAAAATAAAGGGCTGGTGAGTATGTTGCTAATAGTACAAACAGAAAGGATTTAAAAAATTATCTAAAATGAAACTATAATGATAACTGACGTGATACATTAAGCCTATTTTCAAGTGAGTCTGCAATATAACCATCCTTACTGCTATCAGACCTCCATCGACCATGTCGTTTCAAACATCTATCACTAATGCCAGAATTTGCTGCTACAGTAGCACCCCCAGACCGCAATGAGTGGATTCCAAGATTTGACGCTCCCGTCACGGTCTTTAAACGACCTATTAAAGATTCTCTTGCCCTGGTATAACTCAAAGGTTTATCCTTGTAGATCAATTTACATGTAAGGCCTGACCTAAAACATGGCCGGAATAGATATTTGGTATCATCTATGGACTGATTGCTCAGGTTTAAATAGCGTTTTAACATCATAAATGGACAGGCAACAGACTCACCTTTTGACACAACTACGTCATGACCAAATCTATACTGATCAGTTTTACTTTTTCTGATACGCAATGAAAAATAATTCTCAAAGAATTTTACATCATTACAACGTAAATTTCTCAATTCATCATACCTCAAAAAAGCTGAGAAACCTACAAGTATCATACATAAATCTCTGATAATCAAAACATCATGACATTCAGAATATTTAGAACAAAGATCAATCAACATCTCCGTGGTAACTGGCTCTTTCTTATTCACAGGTGGAGATAAAGTACGCTTAGCACATTCGACTAAGTTTTTAACATACATATTATCTGTAGGATCAGTCAAATTGTTTAATATATGAGCCCATCTAATGGCATACACAGTTGCTGAAATCACATGATATGAACATTTCTTGTCTATCAGTTCTGTTACATAAAGAGAAACACAAATTGGAGTCGCTGGAATCGCAGAACTACCTTTAGAAACAATGAATGATTCCCACTTCTTGAAATAATGATAATATTTTACGTTTGTACTGTCACTTTTCGATTTGGTAAGTTGTTCAGCCATTTTTCCCGCCAATACTTTTAAAGTTGGATCATGGATATCAGTATAAAACAATTCGTCGTCAATCGTCTGCTTCATTTTCAAGCCTGCTCAAATAATAATAAAATAATCAATCATTTTGTACTCGCAGAGCAATTAAACCAAACTTCAGAGGACGGCCATCAAATATGCCATTCCTGCCTCTACCTCTCTTTGTTAATACACCGGCTTGGAAAACATAACAATCGGTAACAAATTTTGCTCTTGCCACTCCATCAGGAAAAATGATAGGCCAAAATGGCGCTGATCGCCAAATAGGTACGACCAATGTACAAGTGCATTTTTCACTTATAACTTTATTCAAGCATTGCATTATAAGCCTTGGCGGAGGTACTAACCAATTATTGTCATGAGACCAATTTTGGGCGAAAGCATCTATTCCATTAGTACCTGGACACCAAAATCTAGAATTGAATTTACTGCATTTTGTATTGTAATCATAAGCAAAACGATCAAACGTGTATTTGCCCCACTTGTTTTCTAGGATTTTAAATACCCAATCAAGAACAGACCAGTCGTCACTGTCCATGCAACGGCTATAAAAATCAGCCTCTGAGTTGTATTTTCTAGGAACCCACCTTGGTTCTAGCAATATATGATTGCGTTTACAAGATTCATATATTTCTACAGCCTTATCATGCAAATATGTCTTTCTTCTACCTGTAGCCAGAATGGAACAAACATTTTTGCTATCAGAATTCAATATAACATGTCTACCCTCCAGTTTATCAGTCGTAGTAAAAATTGTTCTACGAACTGCTTCAAGTTCACGCCACGTTGAACTTTCACCACATTCTAAATCTGACCAAGCGCCAATTATAGGGCTATTTTCCGTACTTTCAACATAACCGCCAAATCCAGCTCCACTGGCGTCAACAAAGACATTAGCTATATTATTTTCGTCAACAGAGACGTCAGCATGTTCAATGCCTGATATCTGACTCAGTAAACAGAGATTCATACTCTTTAAATGATCTTTCCAGAATATCATCTCATCTAATGCGTAAGCATCTATATGTACCGGTGCTTTCCAGCTAGCTCTACTAGTTACACATCTATATAAACACCTTGATCTTAGTCTCACAACAGATCCGATAACACTTTGCATAGAAATCAACTGACCGACTAAGCAGGCAATTTTTTTTTTTTAACAGGTATCAATACATGACCTTCCATTACGGACTTTATCAATTCGTTAAGCATATTTAATGTTCTAGTCAACCTATCATCGCTCACTTGTAATGTACCATTTTTCATATTCCAAACATATCCCAACCAATCTATATTCTGAACCGGTTGCCATTTACATTTTTCGTCCGCAATCAAAAACCCAAATTGCTGTAAATCTTGTTTTATATAAGTACTTGACTCAATACTTTTAACCAATGAATGTTTGCCTCCTAAGCCGTCATCCAAAAATACAATAATCTTTAAACCAAGGTTTCTCCATTTTCTTACTAATACTCTCAATAACTTAGTAAATATAAAGTCAGCTGATGAAATTCCGAATGGTAAAACATTATAAACATAGAATCGTTTCTTGCCATTACTGTACCAGGCAAAGCCAAGATATTGCCGATGATCTGGAAATATCATGATGTGATGGTAAGCCCCCTTTATGTCAAATGTAAATAAATAATCTCCCTGTGTAAAAATATGTCTGGCTATTGAGTGATCTTCAAAGCAACATTTATACTTAAATAAATTTATATTAATGTGTCGACAATCTAGCACTAATCTAGGCTTGCCCTTTTTGTTGTAGGCCACAGTCAAAGGGTTAACTGTGGTGGGCATGGATTCTAGTTCAGTAATACATGCTTTATTCAACAGATTTTTAATCTCGCTGGAAACAAAGGCAACATTGTCTAACGCAGACTTATTGTTATTCATTTCTAATTGTTCTGGAATATTTTTAAAAGGTATTTTATAGCCATGTTTCACAACATCAAGTATATATTCATTGGCCCCAGCATCCTTCCAGTGCGCATATGCACTGTGTAACTTACCAACAGGTGTAACAATAGCCGTGTTACGCTGGTTATCGACATGTTCTGTACCTATTGTACTGGAACTAGATACAACAGTTTCATTCATGCAAGACTCAATACTGCTAGTACAACTAGAGACATTCTCAAAATGTAAAATATTTGTACTTATCTGAGAATTTCCAGTGTTCTGAACAATTTCAGATGACATTGCCACTTTGCAATCTGCCCGCCAATGACCGGGTTTACCACACTTGAAGCATGATCCAGGTTTCTTGTTCCACGTGTTCTTGTTCTGTTGTTGTTGACCATTCTGTACCGAATTTAGACCATCTCGTGACAACCAGTAAGGAGCATACTTTTTCGCTCTATTCCGTCTGTCTTGCCTGACTTTGAGATCAGCCTGTATTTGAGCCCGTTGAATCTTCTTCTCATCATCTGAGTTTTCAGCCAGTGGATGCGACTCGTATTCTTCAACGACCTTCCATCCGTGTTCCGACGAATCAGTTAATTTCAACAGTTTCTGACGATGAGTAACCAAATCTATACCTTCAATAATACTTTGTCTTGCACCTTGAATGGCAGTTTCATTTACAGAGTCACATGGTACATCTTGCATGTAGCCTTCAGCTTGTCGTAACTTGTCTAAGACCTTAGCGTTAGCCTTGTATTGCTGCTCGTGTCCCTACTTACGAAAACTGTACCCATCGTTGACGTTCAAATTTTGCTGAATTGTTGTAATTTGAGCATGCGAAAGTTCTCTCTGCGTCGAGTTAATGCGGTCTTCGAAAGCGCCCAGCTTGGAATCAATAAGTCTCTCTAACTGTGTGAGAAGAATGTTTTGCTCGTTCGCCATGTTGAACGGCCACGTATACAATTTTGTTGGAAAAAATTGAGCGTGTGACCCTGTCAAAAGCGTCTGGTAGAATGACCAATATTACACGCATAAAAACTTCGACACACCCAAAATGGTCCCATGAAATTCACGTGCCCAAAACTATTTATCACTGTATTGTAACCATTACGCGTAGACAAATATTTCACGCTATTCTTTGAAACGCGTGAAATTAAAAATAACATCGCACTAATAGTGATTTTGAGTACATCAGAAAATGTTATTTCAAAACTGGTTATTATCGAAAAATGAAACATGAAAAAAAATTCCAACAAGTTTTGAAATTATTTTTCAATTCTCGTTTTATTTCAAAACTGGCTGGCAGACAAAAAGTGAAAAGTGAAATAAACTTTTGCGACAAGTTTTGAAGTACGTATTTCAATTCTCGTTTTATTTCAAAACTGGTTGTAACACGGCCCTACTTTATGTATGGTGACCCTGTATATTTGTTTCCAAACTGGATGCTCGTTTCAAAATTCCATGTTGACATGCTATGAGAAGAAAAATTACTGAACACTATGACACAGCAGTTGCACTGGGTGTGCAAATTTCACAATGACACAAGTCCTGGACTTCCCTCATGACTGAGTCTTTGATACCATCACTGTAATGGTACTAGGTGTTGAGCCCCTGTACTAAGTTTACTAAGTAAGAGGCCCCACTGTTTAAATGGAAGACTTGTTCCATGTGTTAGGGCCATTTGGTGATATGAAGGCCATGTACTAAGTGTTGTGGCCCCTATGTTTGTATGGAGGTCCTGTACCAAGTATTACCACCCTACTTTATATATGGTGACCCTGTATATTTATTTCAGAACTGGATGCTTGTCCCAAAATTCCATTTCAACATGCTATGATAAGAAAAATTACTGAACGCTTTGACAAAGCAGTCGCACAAAGTGTGCAAATTTCACAATGACACATGAGTCCTGGACTTCCCTCATGACTAAGTCTTTGATACCATCACTGTAATGGTATCTGTAAATACAACATAATTCTGGTTCAGTGTTTTTTTAAAGTATACTTAGGTGTTATGTTTATGCAAACATCAAAATAAAGTTAAGGCATAAAATATATCAATTTTAATTGATTTTGTGCAGTTCATTTGGTGTAAGGGATGATAAGTTTATGCTGTACTTACATGTTTGGTCATTTCTTATTTGATCAGTTTTAATCGAATAATCACTAACTTTTGTCTCCAATTAATCAATAAAATTTTCATGGGTCAATTCCAATCAGAAACTATTAGACAATATGAGAGTTTGATAGATTGTATGCATGTTTGTCAGACAATGTGTGTTTGTTAGACTGTATAAGTCTTTATCAGTGTATGAGTGTTTATTAGTCTGTATGTGTGTTTATCAGCTAATAAGTGTGTTTATCATCCAATTTGCATGTTTATCAGAGTGTATGTGTGTTTATTAGTCTGTATGAGTGTTTATCAGCTAATAAGTGTGTTTATTATCCAATATACATGTTTATCAGAGTGTATGTATGTTTATTAATCTGTATGAGTGTTTATCAGCTAATAACTGTGTTTATCAGTCAATATGTGTGTATATCAGAATACATGCATTTAACAGCCAATATGTGTGTTTATTAGTCAATAAGTGTGTATTGCAGACTGTACGTGTGGTGTGTATATCAGACTGCATGTGCATTTATCAATCAATATGTGTGTTTATCAGACTGTATGTGTGTTTATCAGTTAATATGTGTGTATATCAAACTGTATGTGTGTTTATCAATCAATAAGTGTGTTTATCAGACTTTATGTGTGTTTATCAGACTGTATGTGTGTTTATCAGTCAATATGTGTGCATATCAGACTGCATGCATTTATCAGCCAATATGTGCATTTATCAGACCGTATGTGTGTTTGTTCAAATGTAGGTGTTTTTATCAGACAATATGTGTGTTTATCAGCCAATATGAGTGCTCATCAGACTGTATGTGTGTTAATCAGATTGCATGTGGGCTTATCAGCCAATATATGCATTTATCAGACTGTATGTGTGTCTGTTCGAATGTGTTTTAGACAATATGTGTGTTTATCAGCCAGGCAATATGTCAGGTAATATGTGTATTTGTGAGACCACTTATGGGTTTGTCAGATTGCATATTGTCAGACATGTGTGTTTATCAGACAATATGTGTATTTGTCAGACAAAATGTGTGTTTGAAAGTCAGTATGTGTATTTGTCAGACAATATGTGTATTTGTCAGACTGTAAATTGTTATATAACATGTGTGTTTGTAAGACAACCTGTGTATTTCTCAGACTACATGTGTGTTTGTCAGATAATATGTGAGTTTGTGAGACTGTATATTGTCAGACATGTGTGTTTATCAGATTACATGTGTGTTTGTGAGACAGTATATAGTCAGACAGGTGTGTTTATCAGACAACATGTGTGTTTGTGAGACTGTATATAGTCAGACATGTGTGTTTATCAGACAACATGTGTTTGTGAGACTCTATATTGTCAGACATGTGTGTGTGTTTATCAGGCAACATGTGTGTTTATCAGACAACATGTGTTTGTGAGACTCTATATTGTCAGACATGTGTGTTGATCAGACAACATTCATATTTATCACATGACATATGCGTTTGTGAGACTGTATATTGTCAAAAATGTGTGTTTATCAGACAACATGTGTGTTTGTGAGACTGTATATTGTCAGACATGTGTGTGTGTTTATCAGGCAACATGTGTGTTTATCAGACAACATGTGTTTGTGAGACTCTATATTGTCAGACATGTGTGTTGATCAGACAACATACATATTTATCACATGACATATGCGTTTGTGAGACTGTATATTGTCAAAAATGTGTGTTTATCAGACAACATGTGTGTTTGTGAGACTGTATATTGTCATACATGTGTGTTTATCAGACAACATGTGTGTTTGTGAGACTTTATATTGTCAGACATGTGTGTTTATCAGACAACATGTGTGTTTGTTAGCCAGTAACAAGCATTTCCATTATTGCCTTTTTGTGCATTAGAAGCATGTATAATTGACCAACATATCCATGGCCTTGGTATCTTTGACTTACAGAAACATGTCCAATTTATTCATCCACAAACATAAGATGCTGTAATTAGTGCAATTAGAATACCGTGCACTGAAAGGCTCATTATATAAAGTTTTTAAGCCAGGTTCTGAGGAAGGAAGGGGGAACAACCCACTATGAAAACAATAATAAAGTTACCTCCCTTAGACCTTCAAACATAAAATCAGAATGTAGCATTGAAGATTTACAGCAAATGAGTGTTAGAGAAAAAATAGAACAAAACATTGATAAAAATTAACAGATTTTGATTTAAAATTCCACACCAGAGAATATGATAATCAAAACAGACATCACAGCACTGGTGGAAATAGCCCCAGAAGATCGTACAACAATTATAAAAATAATGACCCCAGTGAAAATCAACAGAAAAGGGTATATGCTGTGGTTATTGTGATAAATCAGATCATACTGAATCTAGATGCTTTAACAATTTATGGACAATAATTTGGGAAACTAAAATTGACTGAGAGTGAGGCTAAACCCTCAGTCTCTAATGTAGAATCCAAAATGGATGAAAGGCCAATACCATCAAATAGTTATACTACTGTAATATGTAACTCAGTAGATAAAAAGATTACTAAACTGAAAGATAGTAGGTCAAGGTCAGGTAACCGCGATAAAACATTAAATCATAATGAAAATACACCAGCAATTACAATATCACCCCCAATAAAGAGTGAAAGATTTAGTCATGCAGAAAACAATGTCAGGTGTAATGAAAATGACATTCTTATTCAAAATAAGATAAAAAAAATTAGGATATACAGTTTTGAATAATAATAAGTCAAACAATGAATGTGAAACTTGTCAAAATACTGATTACAAAGATTCATCAGGTTCAGAATCAGGTTGTACAAATGTAAAGACAAATGTAGGCAAAGTGGTTACAACAAAAAAGTTAAGTTAAGAGCATCGTCGGGATGTCAAAAAGGGTCTTATTATCAACTTGAAATATGAACAAAATATTTGTTTTTATTTTATGTGATATTGTCACTGGGCTTAACACCATTTTTTCAACAATTTCTCAGTTTTATACAGTTGTCAGTTCAACTAACTAGTTTTCCTGGACTGTATTCTAAGCAGTACTAACTTACTCTTCCACAAGGAGCCAAAATATTGAAAACTATTTTTAAAAAATGGTTGTTACACTATCGTGGTCATTTAAAGAGGCTCTACTCTAAATGCAATAATTTACTTACTCACAAGTCTGATAGTCAGTGTAACTGTCCAAAGCTTCATCTGAAACATTACTTCCAATACATTCAATAACTAAGTTTATCTTTTCATCAGAGATAGAACATCGAGGAATCTCATCTGCAAAATAAAAAGTCCACGTTTCAGCTGATGATGCAAAGAACATAATGATACACAACAGAACTGATACTATATACAGTATATACAGTAGATTACAGTTAAAGTGAATTCCTCCAGACCCAAACATTTACTTCACTATTATATCCTAATTTCACTATACAGTGTTCTCACTCACTTCTGAAACTGAGGGTAAGCTTACCCCTTAGGTCTGAAATCTAGGGGAAAGAGAAGTATTTTGGGGGGTATGGACTTTTTTTAAAAAAACATACATACACGGATACATCGTAATGGGTGTTTTACAGAAAATCGGCAATTCGTCCCTAAACATATTTGTATGCGTGTGATCTCTCACCAGATCAAAATAGGTTGCATGATTTCCCATTTCATTGCGGGATTTAGGCAAGATTTTACGTGAGTGGGAACGCAGCTATATCTATTACATTGAATTTAAAAAGGGCCTTGGTTGTAGAAAATTAATTATTTCAAAATATCCAATAACTCACTAAATACACACACTTATTATGAAGTGCAACCTCTCCAGAGTGACCCTTCAATAACAGCATGATTTTTTCCCTCTGTACAATTCGATTATTAATTTAACCTCTCTAGATCAACAACCTCATATCAACAACAACAACAACATAATTTAGCTTCCCCAAAGGATGTTTCTTTTGAGAGGTTGCATTGCCAATCAAGACAAAGTTAATGTCTTATTGAATTAAATAAACCATATTAAACATATTGAAGAATGTTGTAATATTGGGATATTGAGGTGAAACACTAATGTCCAAGGTAATAAGACTTGAGATCAGTCTCCAAAACTAAAGTCTCATTTTTATTCTCAACATTTATCAGTCAGAGTTTGTAATACGCAAAAATGAACATTTTGATATGTTAATTTTGTATGTAATTATATTAAAATAATTATTAAAAAAAAACTTCAGAATATTGGACACAAAATTAAGATTTGAGCAGGGATCTGAGGGGCCAACATGATTGAGTGGTTATAGCCTGTGATCAGTAATCACAAGCCCCTTACTGCTGCAAGTTCAAATCCCAATCTGGACCAGACAAATTTCACTAGTGAGGAAGCTATCAAGTTAGCTTACAAAAGGTCAGTGGTTCTAACCAGGCCCCAATTCCACAAAAATACTTAAATCCGCTATTTTACTGATTTTCACTTATGTACCTAACTAATGACTTAAGCTAAGTAGCTTATCAAGAGAGCATTCCACAAAAAATAAGCAACTTAATAAGCCATTTAGTAAGCTACTTAAATGCATTAATTTATTACAGCTAAATGGTTGATTTAAGTATTTATTACAGATTTAAAATGGCCAACTTCCATTATTGTCTACAACACCTGAAACGTTTTAATGCTTATGTCAAGATGCCCCGTCTTTTTAGGGATCGGTTAAACCCTCTAGACTTTCGCAGTCTGAGGTGTTCAACCTGTACCGATTTCAGCCAGAATCAATTAATGAACTGACAGGTTTGCTATTTGACATTCTAAACTGTCCAGCCAGACATTCAATGCCGCTCCCACCACTGTTATGTAACTTTGCAATTCTTTGCAAGTGGTGCGCATTATTTGTTAATCATGGACATTCATAAAATTGCTGTATCTTCTGTTTGATGTGTGGCAAAAAAGACTACCACTGTAATATGCAGCCTACTGGACACTTATGTGTTCTTTCCAACAGCCATAGATTGAGAGTTTTACTCAATTGCAGGTAAGTTTTTCCTTTAGCTGTCTGCTGCTTATGTATACAAATGGCTAAATATAGAATGAAAAGAAACCCAACGATTTTATTTAGCAGAAAATATAACTGTGTGTTTCTGATATTATTGCAGAGGAGAATGTTTCAAGCGAATTACAGAACAAATTAATGTATATTTATACAATGGGTGTTCACATGATCAGACTAAGAGTATATAATATGTCATTTTTTCACCGTTACTAAACAAGTTAGGCCTGTATCCATACTTTCCTAACTGTTAGGGGGGAGTGCAAAATTGTCCCTGTGGATCTGGGCTGCAGTTATGGTTCAAAAATGGCTATATGAACATTGCTAAGTTAAAACATCCACACAACAAGAAGCATTCAGTACACCTTAAAGGAATGTGTTTTTATGTCATCATACAGGTTTTCCTACGGTGACTGGTTGTATGGATGGCACCAAAATACCCTTTCAAAGTCCAAGTAAATGTGAACCTGACTATGTAAACAGGAAAGGTGGACATTCAATGAATGTGCAGGTAAGTTTCTTACTATATTTTAACATCATTGAAATGAAACAAAACATATACATGAATAAGTATTACATCAACACAACCCAAAAAGACAATACCATGAAGAAGGCATAGCTAAACATTGCAGTTGTAGTAAATAAACGCTTGATATAGAAATCTGCAAGTGTCATATTTATATCATTAGTGCCAATATAACATAAGTAAGATCAAATCATATGTCTGACTGAACCTCAATGTTAACAGTACAATTAAGAACAAACAGTGTTTCAGGTTCATAATGGAGGTAAATATAGGAAGAAGAAAATAATGAGTTCTTACAGTGAGATTTTATCATATAAAAATGCATTGTCTTCCTCCAGTTAAAGTATTTAGAAATATCATATATTTAAATAATGCATACATTTCATTATTCAGATACAATGATGTGCTAGTTAAGACCAGAGTTGTCATAGAGCAGACATTTGGGGTGCTGAAGCGCCAGTTTCCCTGCTTGAAGTATGGCTTGACAGTGACACCTGAAAGGGCGACTGAAACTATTGTCAGCTGTGCGGTGTTGCACAATTTTGGTATTGTAAATGGCGACATCATGCCCAGGGAGATTTACATACAAGAGGTACAACCAAATGATCATGTCCAAGTGAATGATGTAGGACTGGCATACAGAGACCTCATTGTTGCCAAATACTTCACTTAATTGGAAGGATTGGAGGTAATTCAATGATCATAAAAAAATAAAAAATCAAATATGATCTTATACAATGCATACAAAAAATATTTGAATAAATTCCCTCAAAAATAAATTCAAACATTCCTCGTTCTAACTCAATAATTGACTGACATGACAGGGACATAATTCTACAGATTAGGCAACTTCAACATCATATGTAGTTCACATCTTAAAAGCAAACGCAATACATATAAAAATCTTAAAAATGTTCCCACAAAAAATGTAAAGGAAATATTTACCACTAGTTTCTATATGATTTGAGGACAGATTGCATGATCAACCAACCAACCAACTCACCAACAACCAGGGTATGAACAGATCAACCAATCAACCAACAACCAGAGTGTAAACAGATCAATCAACCCACCAACAACCAGGGTATGAACAGATCAACCAACCAACTAACCCACCAACAACCCGGGTATGAACAGATCAACCAACCAACTAACCCACCAACAACCAGGGTATGAACAGATCAACCAACCAACTAACCCACCAACAACCAGGGTATGAACAGATCAACCAACCAACTAACCCACCAACAACCAGGGTATGAACAGATCAACCAAACACAATTACACTGATAACAAAATGTTTTATAATAACATTGATCTTTACCTGAAATTGACCATAATGGATGCAGACATTATGGTATCTTGCCATGTAGTACAATTAGTAGAGTGATGTGCATGAAGCTAATAAAATTTATGTATACATAGTGTTAAAAGTGAAAAATAAAGGTGATAGCATGATTTCAAAAGCCCTAATGGAATTAAAATTGCTCTGAAAAGCTGGAAATCATTGTATGAAAAATGCATACCTCTGGTGTTCTCATTACTGGCAGTAAATATATTATCTTCTGATGGTATGTATGTTCTGAAAAATAGATATCTAATGATGAAACATGTTAGTACCAGAATACTTCCATAGATTTCATTTGCAACTTTTATGAAGTTTTATCAAATGAAATGGCTTAAATACAATCCACCTATCATTAACTCATCAAAAAGGCTATTTCAGTAAAACAGGTTGTTAGCCCAATTACATGTAATTTCATAAATTCTGTTATCAATGTTAACTAGAGTTTTACAAAATATAATTCACAGTTCACTGATTTCAAGTTCACATACTATTGGGGTACCCTTTACATTTCTTTGACATTCAAACAGGAGTTTGAAATTTCCTAAATTTTGACAAAATGGCCTTTTTTGTGCTAATTTAACATAAATTTGATATTCCAATGCAAAATTTAGTATGTTGAGTCATTTGCAATATACATGCTAATTATTATGGCTGACATTGGTGAACATATCAAGAGTTAATGGTATTGATTACATAATACATTTGTAAGACTCATGGTGTAAATGATATATCAACTAAATCAGTTACCTAATGCATCTGTTACTGGCAGTCTCTCTTGACTCTATATTGCAGACATGTACTTCAACAACTGTAGATGGAGTTTCTTCATCTGAATAAAATGACAGTGATGGATATCTGTTATCATCTTAATTATTTACAGGAAAATGCAAGAAATAACAGAAAAAATGCTAGTTAAATTGGAGCATGTATACAATAAAGGTAAATATACAAGCAAAACAGGGATTATATTTGTAAATTTCAAAAAACTTAACTAAAAACATAACTAAAAACACTGACTAAGTATATTGTTACTTTTTAGTGAAAATTGGCAAGCCATAGTTGGTATCTAATAATTGTTAATACTTACCACAACAACTTTCCTATCCCCCAGACACACCATATATCTGGGCAGCACTGCTTTTCTGGAGATATTGCAGGGAAAGTAACTCTTCAGCAACATTGAAGTTTGGTGCTGGTCCTCCCTCAGTCCTATTCATTCGGTCAAGCTTGCCTTTCACAATGAAAAATATTTGTAAGAGTTATTGCCCATGTTGAAAATAGAAAAAAAATGAATTTTTACAGTATTGCATGGTTACCTATATTTTTCTTTATTAAATTACATTGACATTGTGTTTTTGTATCTTTTTGCTGTGAGTTTTAATTGAAATGTATCCTCCTTTTTTTCAATCTTCAAAAGATTGGCTACTCCAATAGACTTCAATGCAAATTAAAAGGGGCAATAACTCAAATGATTGTCATTGTTTATTAAAAATCTCATGGTAAATCATTTTCTATCATGGAAACCTATAAAAATTATAAAGTTTCCCAAAATCTATCCGCTGCTTATTGAGGTACTAATTTTGGTCATTATGGGTATAAAACATTAAGTATACTTTATTTCATACACCCTTATCCTAAACTTTTCTACAAAAATCATGAGCATGATTCTAGTTTGAGAGAAGTTTCAAATACAGTGGAGTAGTTTTTCATAGCCTTCATGTTTCATTTGATATTTTACAGGATTGAAAAGCTTACAAACTTAAAAAGCCTTATTCAAGGTAACTCTTAAACAGTATGTATGTAACTATACCAATGAACTAAGTACCACACTAAATGAAGAAAGTTCTGTGAAAATGTATTATAATTTTGGGAAAATCAGAACAGTTACTTGGGTTACAATAGTATTGCACTAACAAAATTTCAATTTTTCAATTACTACACTTTTGTTTAATTTTAATGTAAAAACGTTCATGGTCAAGTACTTTTTTTTAATCTTCACAGGTTGTATAAAAAAGAAAATATTGATAAAAAATCAAATAAAGTAACTTTAGAAAAAGTGAATGTACCAAAGTAATGCGTCAAGTACTATGCTATACTAGGCATGAGATGTAATTAAACAGTGTACTCACCAATCGCTTTCATGTTACGAAACTTGGTTTTAAAGCTGTCAACGTCTACAAGCAGAAACACTGGAGCTACAAAAAGAAATATTGTGAGTGAACTGAATTGTGTATTCATGAAATTTTAAATACATTTATAATAAACTTACAAATAAATATCTATTTTACTCAGTTCCAGATCTTATAATGTCACATAAAATTAAAGTAAGAAATGACACAGTTATTGAGCAATAAAGTGTTTTCATACCAAATATATGAAGTGGATGTCATAATGTTTTTTGACCAGGTTTCATGCATTGATGCTACTAGAAGTATGTTATCTTAAAGACTATAATATGGAAATCCTCACACAAGTTTGTTTAGTATCAATGTGTATACATCATACAATTTACACTACAAAATGATACATCTATACTGTTCGATGACGATCAAGTAAATCAAACCAAAAGTATTCAACAGCTTGCATAATAAGATACTATAAATTGAAACAAAATATCTGCAAAACTTTTATCAAAATAGTCAATACTTCAAAAAAAATATCATTGTTTAGACTGAGGTGTAATGTAGGCACATGTCCGAATAAGGATTACTACTACGATTCGAAATGTTATAGGGTAGGCTTAAACGTTGTAGTTTTTGTATTAAAATTATTACATTAAATTATAGAAGAACTGCATTCAAACCTGTGAACAATGGCCACCCTAGGGAGAGAAAGCATCTGGCCTTTATTGACTGATGGCCTTTTTTCGGGGGTCATTTTGTTCTGAATAATCAGTGACAGTTTTTCAAACAATGGCCTTTATTCACAGGGTGGCCTTAATTCAGAAGTGGCCATAAAGAAGTTGGACTGTACACAATAATGATCAAAAGTATTCTTTTGCACCGCATTTGTGATACTTTTTCATTCCTAATACCTTGTAATTGATATGAATCGAATGCCCGGTACACATTTTATTTGTTGCCTGTGAGTAGACACATTAATACAAGTTGTTTATTAAAAATATTGACAGTTAGGCAATAGAAAATAAATAACTAGATTCTCATCCAAATTTTGGAAAAAATGGGGTGGGGGTATGGGTTTAATTTTTATTTTTAATTCTCGGTAAGGACCTTTGTAAACATGAGAAGGGTAATATACATATATATATTATATACTATAATAAATTCAAAATAAAAAAACATTTGTGCGGAACTATTTTTGCCGGGCGGGCAGGGTTGAGAATCTAGGAATCTAGAAACTCCAGAAATCAATTGATTAATGGAAGAGTTTCAATCGATAAACAGGGGCGATTACAGGATTTTTGGTTGGGGTCCTTAAGAAATAGCATGTTTATGTAGAATATGGACATAATCAGCACAAAATTGGCATTTTTTTTAAACTTATACTTGCTAGATTTTAGAGGGGGCACAGGCCGACTCCGCCTTCCCTCCCTAAATCTGCCTTTGATAATTATACATGTGTACGTACTCTTGTTTGCTTATTTTTTATTCATGCTCAAACGAATTTGAGAACTTCAAGCAAACAAGAGGTCAGAAGATGACGAGATCATCCTAACCACTAGTATAATCATAGTTGATCAACCAGGTAATGTCTGTTTGTTTGTGTGACATTGTCACTGGGGTTAAACGCTGTTTTCAGCAATATTTCAGTAATATATGGCGACCAGTTTACCTAGCCAGTTATCCCGGACTGTATACAAACCATTCTAAAAGGAGCCTGCAACATGTCCACATATAGAGAAAAATTGATAGCGTGAACCCACCAGGTGAACCCACCATCAGTCGTCCCTCTGAATATGGGAATGTAAAATTTTTAGTTGACTTACGCCATTTTTTACTTTTTGTTTTACGGACCCTGCTACAAAAGAAACCCAATTTCAGAAAAAAAGATAAAAATTGAAAATCCCAAATTTCTTTTTTCCCTTCGCTCTCAATGAATTTCCTTTTTGGAAATAAAATGTCGGGATTGGTGAAAAAATGAGAACTGGATTAAAATGAAACTTGACCGAAAAGTTCCGATTGTTGACCAATTAAAATTGATGCTGTAAATTGTGGTTAAAATAATGGCGGCACCCATGTCAGTTCAACTATAATTGTATTTTTTTCCCTCCCACGTCCATGTAGTCTCCTGGCAGTAAGTAAAAAAAAGAATAAACAATATAAGGCCTAATAGATGTTTTCAGATTTCAGCTAGTTTGCAGGTAACGAATTATTTTGGAGTAAAATATTCTGTGCTTTGTCGACATTTGATGCTAATTTAATGTTTTTGAAGTGTTTCGTAAAAACAAATATTCTTATTTGTTTTTAAAGCGAGGCAGTCAAATAAATCCAGTATTATCACGGAAATAGACTACATCTCACTGTATCAGATAAATCTCACTGTATAAGGTAACAAATTACTGTATCAAATATCGCCTAATTGATTAAGACAATATCATTGAATGATTGGAATTACCTCAGCTCTATTTTGATGTTATGTGTAACATATATATTGTTTATACTGTGTATAATTTCAGTCAATGCTGAAGTACGTAAGGAAGAGGAATGTGTGATAAGAACTGTTGCTATATCAACACTTGTTGCCCTGATAATGCTTCTGTTGTTGTCCATGGTGATTACACTGTTGTTGTTTATCAAGGTAAGTTTCCATCTGATATACAGCAGAACTTCGTTATCTGGAGGAGTCATCAGAACAGACTGAATGCACAAGATAAACATCGTGCTCATAATAATGAGGTGTTTGTTTGTTGGTTGAAAATGGTACACAACTAAGAACAAAAATTGACTTTAAAATTTTCTTTAAGAACTCCTCGAGATAAGTGGGATGCTCATGATAACGAAGTTTTACTGTTGATTTT
Organism: Lutraria rhynchaena; assembly: GCA_008271625.1. Taxonomy (NCBI): domain Eukaryota; kingdom Metazoa; phylum Mollusca; class Bivalvia; order Venerida; family Mactridae; genus Lutraria; species Lutraria rhynchaena. The sequence continues at coordinate 20,937 of VIBL01000366.1, forward strand.
AATCCACCAAACATTTCTTATAACTAGTTTACTCAGTATCCCATTCACTCAGTTGACATCTTCCACCATCATCTTCCTCATAGAATCATGTTTTTTTTCTTACCACAGTATTGTGGCATATTTCTGCATACACTTAACTACTAACTCTCCTACATTCATGAGCATTTCCTATGGTTCAATCAAATTCAAGTTTTCATTGTACTTTTTCCTATTTAAGTAACTATCACTGATCATTAGCTGGGCTTGTAAATCAATGCTTTTATCTGGGCTTGTCAATCAGTAGGTTTATCTTGGCTTGTTAATCAGGGAGTTTATCCGAGCTTGTTAATCAGTGGGTTTATCTGGGCATGTTAATCAGTAGGTTTATTTGGGCTTGTTAATCAGTAGATTTACCTGGGCTTGTTAATCAATAGGTTTATCTGGGCTTGTTAATCATTGAATATTAACTTTATATTACTTCTTTCAGTTGCAGAGACATCAAAAGAAATAATGCATGTTCACAATACAGAGTGTCGTACAGAATAAACAATGTGTGTATCTATAATACATTAATTAAAAATTATAGGGTAACCATGACAACTTATTCCTACAAGGGCGACGTACTTGCTGAAAAGTCTAACATATACATACAAACCTCAAGCACCCATTTTTTTGGACAGCCCTCTAATATTATTCAAATTTTTCTACGTGTATACCAATATAAAGGTATTTATCATCACTAAGATTTGATTTTGCACCCTGTATAATGAATGTCATATGTTCTAACAAATTCAGATACAAATCTGAATACTAATGCATTTGATTGGAGAATTTCTAGTTCAAAATTCAATGGACCAGTAAAAATGCTGGATTTATTGACTGTCTTGCTTTAAAAACAAATAAAACAATTTGTTAACGTGAAACACTTCAAAAACTTAAAAATCAAGAGTCGACAAAGCACAAAATATTTTAGTCTGAAATATTTCAATGACATTGGAACATACTTTAGTAACTAGCAAACTAGCTTAATAAAATCTGTAAAAATAAATAAAAATTTTATATTCACATTCATTGGTGTTGTGTTATGTCTATCTTGTAAAAAATATTATAATTTCACAATCAGCAAGGTTATCAAATGACAAAATAGGTGAAAAGGCAAAGGTGATGCATGTATAAGGTTGTCATAACTATGAGTGGAAAACTACACTGCAGCCCTTTCTTAAGCAACAACCTCTCTTCTACAACAGCATGATTTTTTCACACTAAATTTCTGCATAACATAATCAGAATATTTTTGCAAAAATCTACGAAAAAATTCAATCACTACATGGTGAGAATTCATCACCAGATAGTAAACGTACTTATCAAGTGGAAGATGAAATATTTTCATGAGAATATAAAATGTTTTTACAAAAGCTCAGAAAACTGGGGGAAAATTAAATCTCTAAGTGTATGCAGAAATATACCACCATAAATTTACATACAAATTAGTGGACAATATAAACAACAAATAAAAACACAAACAACAAAAAGATTTTGATATGAGCATTTATCTACAAAATTCATACAATTATTCTACATAATGAGCAGTACATGTCATGATTTTAAATTGCATTCTTAGCTAAGGCCTAAAAACAAAGGTTTGTTTCTGGTTACCCGACAGACCCAATATTTTACCTGCCGATTCAAGTTTTTCCAAATCTTATTGCTATATTGTAATTTTCACAACTCATTAATATTATAGCACACATATTCCCATATATGTATATATACATTCTGATGTACGTAAGAAAAAAAATAAAAGTAAAAAAAATCCCTATGTACCGACCAATATTTTTTTGGACATGTAACAAGAAACAAACCTTTTTCTAAAGGCCTAAGATATTACAATGAAAAGATATTATGGAACTTTGTTCCACATCCATACATCAGAATTACAATACAGAGTTTCTGAAAAAAACAACAAAATATTTTATACATGTATATACAGAAATGTTGACCACATGTTTGGATATCATTTTAAACATCCATGGCCAGAAATAAATCAATTCTCTATTCACGCGTGACAACATCAAAAAATAATCACTGGTAGGTACACTGGTTAGGTGCACTGTTCGCAATATATAACTGAAAACTTGTAGAACAATGAGTTAAACCCCAGTGGCAAGAAGAGGGCCAAGATGGCCCTTTTTCGCTCACCTGAGTCAAGATTGCAACTTCTATGGTTTTCCTGTAATTTGACATGGTGACCTAGTTTTTAACCCGAGTTGACCCATGTTAAAACCTGTTCATGTTATCATTAATACAAACATTCTGACAAACTTTGAGGAAGATCCAATCAAAACTGTGGAAATTTGACCAGGTGACCTCAAATGACCCATGTTCGAACCTAACCAAGATACCATTAAGACAACCATTTTGACATGGTTTGGTGAATCCCCAATCAAAGTTGTGACCTCTATAGGGTTAACAAGGTTTTCCAGTGATTTGACCTGATGACCTAGTTTTTGACACCAGATGACCCATGTTCGATCTTTTCCAAGATATCATTAATACAAGCATTTTGACAATGTTTGATGAAAATCCAATAAAAACTGTGACCACTAGAGCGTTAACAAGGTTTTCGACCTGGTGACCTACTTTTGGACCCCAGATGACTTAAGTTTGAACATTCTGACCAGGTCTGATGAAGATCAGGCCAAAAGTGTGACCACAAGAGCATTTACAACATCTTCTTGTTTATGAGATACTCCTGGAAATACCTTTTTACAAACTGGTAGAGAGTCAATAAGTCCAGTGGCACAATAAAAAAATGATACCAGAAAGTTTACTGCCTTCAGAACTGATATTAAGACAGGAAAGTCAAATCACCTATCATTGTGGGCAGTTAGGAAAACATTCAGCCTCTTTTGTAGCCATTTGATAAACTGTCCTAGTGCTTCCTTAATTGTCAAGGATTGCGCTGGAATTCCATGAAGTTTCATATCTGATCCACATACAACAATTCCAGTCACTTGTTGAGCAGTTGTTGTTATTGGCATCTTTAGTGTTACATATTTGTCAAAGGTATCGCCAGTGTTGTAGTCTACAGCCGAAATCTGTGTTATGTGAGGGATGGTAGTACTGCGAACTAAAAATAAATGAAATATGATAGAAAATGGGTAAATGCCAAATGGACATAAATATTATGAAGGACAGTCATAGCAATATAAATATAATTCTATTGTCTAAAGTGTAACCTCTATAGAGTGGGATCTACAGGTCGAAAGGTCATGAGTACGAGCCCTGGGCGTGGCATATGTTCTCCGTGATGACTTGATAGATTATATCACATTTGACATCCTGCACCTCTGCCTCATGTGGGGAAGTTGACAGTTAATTGTAGAGAATCCAAGACTGCCATTACATGACTGAAATACTGTTGATAAACAGCACTAAACCCAAAAAACAAACAAATAAGTCTATAAAGAGGTCCTCTAAAGAGAAACAACCTCTTTACAACGAAAGTAACACAAACCAAAAATGGTGTTTCTCTGCAGAGGTTGTACATTTTAGGACTAGACTTCTAACATTCTTGTGCTCTTTACAGTGACACATGACCTGTCAGAGTAGTTCATCAAATCATTGTAATAAAATAAAAGCAATAATTACTGAGGTCAGTGGTTTCCAAGTCGAACATAACTAGAGAGGCTTGGTCTGATGGCTTATGTGTCACAGGTCTGAAGTCTCCTTGAGGAATGGCATCAGGGAGTTTCACCACATCAACATCTTGTTCTTGACCAATACCTAAAACAGAAATTAAAAAAGTACATTGATTTTTTGTTAAGACCAACAAAATAACAGCTTCCTTTTTTATGACTAGAATCTTGCATCACTGCAAGTACTGAGGTACATATTAGGTCAAACAAAAATAAAAGAATTTAGTTTGGTCTTTGAAAATAATCGTTGTTACTGCAGGGGCAGCTGTATATTGCCTCATTTAGTTTCTAAAGTTTACGATAGGGGAGCAGTGGCTTAGCGGTTAATGTATCAGCCACACTACCCATGAATTGTGAGTTTGAGCTACCATGTTTTAACGTAAGACACCAGTACTGGCTAAACAAGGAAAAAGAACTGAGACTGATTTACATATGCCCATAGCTTTCATTACAATTGAGTCAGAATAAATTAGTTTATTCTTAAGTGTATAACAAAACTAAATGAGTTGGTAGGAACCTGATTGATATGAAATTCCCTCTAAAACTTCATGAACACCCAGGGTGCTTGTTCCGGCTTAAGTATAAGACATCTACGCTTTGATGAAGGTAACTGCAACCTACCTGATGACATCTGTCTCTTTTGGGCAGACTTTTCAGCATATCCAACTGTATGTATTCTAGGTGACAATCCAGCTGCTTGTTTGCCTACAAAAATTGTAATGTGTATACTTACATTACAAGTAAAACAGGGTGTCACATGGAGCAGTTTGTTTAAGAAATCTTTAAAATGTTTAAAATGCTATTTTGACCAAATACAAATTAACTTGTGCAAGTACTGTTCTGTTATTCAACTTTTAACTATATTTTTAATATTTTTAAGTAAAACATCATGTTTAATGTAATAATATGACATGATCTATAATTATCTGTAATCATGACTTACATCCAAATTTGAGCTGAAAACAGTGGATCACCAGGAATATCTAAACCAGAACATTCGTTTAATGGAAAAAACACTAGTGAATTTGGAAACTGCAACAACTGAACTCCATCTATAACAAGTAAAGGTGCAAGCTAAAACAACTGAACTATAACAAAACAACAAACATTATAGAAAATAACATGATTAATTCATTAATCAAAACATAAATAATTCATTAATTTTATGTGCTTTTTGATTCCTTCAGTATATGATCAAAATAATCAGCTTCAAGTAAACATGAAATTTTCAAGTTTGGTATACAGTCTATTGTGAAATATAAAATTATTGTGTTCTGCCAAATTACCTTACACATTTTGCATAATACTTTCATTTCATAATAATTTTAATTATAATAATCTTGATAAAAAAGTATAAAAAATCAACAGAATAACTACAAACAAGAGAGCCATGATGGTCCTGCATCGCTCACCAGAATAAATGTTAATTAACTTGTTACTAAAAGGGTAATAAAGGTAAACTTGTGGGCAAATAATGGGGAACAATAATAAACTTGATAAAGGACCATCAAAGGATACTAAATGTGGAAAATCTCAGTTTGGCCCAACAATTGAAGTCCGACTTTGAGTAAAAATTGCAAAAATGGGCCACATTCAAAGTTGATTGATTTTGGTTCTAAAACGCAAAACAGATTCAGACAAATAAATGTTGAAAATCTCAGTTTGGCCCAACAATTGAAGTCCGACTTTGAGTAAAAATTGCAAAAATGGGCCACATTCAAATTTGATTGATTTTGGTTCTAAAATGCAAAACAGATTTTGACAAATAAATGTTGAAAATCTCAATTTTCCCAACAATTGAAGTCCGACTTTGAGTAAAAATTGCAAAAATGGGCCACATTCAAATTTGATTGATTTTGGGTCTAAAATGCAAAACAGATTCAGACAAATAAATGTTGAAAATCTCAGTTTGGCCCAACAATTACAAATTGTAGATTTTCCAAACAAAGTACAAATTACTAGTAATTTGATAAAATAACTGATTCGACAAATATATTTATGTTTAAAACACAAATACGAAAATAAAACACAATACGCCATTTGATAGATTCTGGCTCTGAGAAACAAACAGATTCAATTTGTCATAATTTTGTCTGTTTCTAGTCATGGGAATATTGGATGGAGTGCTATATCTATGTATATGACATACCCGATTTTGGATGTTAAAATATATGTCTCATACACGAATGATTACAATAACGTATAGGAAAATGTGGCAGAAAGGTGAACAATTCAGAACATAAAAAAACACATCTCTGATGAACATTTCGTTACCCTGAATTTTTGGTTCCAATTTCATGATGCAGTGAACCAATGTACAGAGAATCAATGGGAACCAGTTTAATAAATCTTCTGTATGGTGAATTAAGGGGAAACAATCCAATAGAGAATCTTAAAGGTAGACTACTTTCAAATTGCAGTAAGACGAAATGAGTATTCAGACATGTTAAATTGTTCAAAACAACAAGAGAAGGACATAAGTGCAGCCTACCAATCAGTGACACCTGTATGTTAAGACATTCAGGAAAACTTGAATAGTGTCTCAGTAAACAAATGACTTGTAAAAAGAAGTTTGTATGGACTAAGTATCTGAAACAAGATACTAACTACCACGCAAGGAATCAATGGGTTTGTCTATGAGGTTCATACAAAGTACAGCAAAATAAATTCAGTAGCAATCAACAAGCTTCTGTCCTTTCAAATCAAGCTAAGAATGCAACACAAACATATCACTAGTACACATATTTTCTGAGACTTTCTCTGATTTGATTTTTGTTTAAGTCATTACAAAAATTCTTGTACACATATCTAGTATGTTATCTGTTGTAACAATGTACTTTTGTAAAAAATGATTATGACACTCGCCTTTTAAACATTCTACTAAAAAAGAATGGTTCCAATTTGATGATAGCTCATTGCACAGCATTATCAATCAGGGAAACGATGATCCTAAAAAAAATAAAATAAAAAAATCAGAAAACTAAAATTATCAAAAAATATAACAGAAATAAAGTTAAAACAATTAATAAAAAAAATACAAAATAACCTACATCTGAAATGTTCTATTCTTTACATAAGCTATTTTTGACAAAAATGTCGATTTTACTCCATATGAGGAGAAGTTGCCAGCTCCTTGTCGAAAGGTAAGTTAGTACTGGTTGGTATACAGTCCAGGAAAACTGGTTAGGTGAACTGGCGTTAAACCCCAGAGACAATATGTCACATAAAAGCAAACAAATTACATAAGTCATTCATTAACAACTGAAATAAATAAGAAATAATAAGAAATTATCCTATACAAAAAAGTAAGATATTAATTAAAAAATATAACAAAATAACCTACACCCAAAATGTATTCTAATTTACTTAAGTGATAATAAACTGTAAAAAAAATATTGACCGATAAGATTAAAAAACATAACAAAAATTATCCTATCAAAAAAGTAAGATATCAATAAAAAATATAACAAAATAACCTACACCTAAAATGTATTCTAATTTACTTAAGTGATAATTAAACTGTAAAAAATATGAACTGATAAGATTAAAAAATAATACTTAAAGACACAATATGTAGATACTGCACTATGACCAGCGGGCGCAACTGATCATCGTACAATTTCTACCTAAAATGTATTCTAATCTACTTAAGTGATAATTAACTGTAAAAATAATATTAACTGATAAGATTAAAAGACAATACCAAAAATTATCCTATCAAAAAAGTAAGATATTAATCAAAAATATAACAAAATAACCTACACCTAAAATGTATTCTAATTCACTTTAGTGATAATAAACTGTAAAAAAATATTGACTGATAAGATTAAAAAACAATACCAAAAATTATCCTATAAAAAAGTAAGATATAAATTAAAAATATAACAAAATAGCCAACAACTTAAATGGATCATTATTTACATAAATTATTTTTGACAAAAATGTTGATTGATTTTCCTCCTTATGAGGAGAAGTTGCCATCTCCTTGTCGAAAGGTAAGTTAGTACTGGTTGGTATACAGTCCACGAAAACTGGTTAGGTGAACTGGCGTTAAACCCCAGACACAATATGTCACATAAAAACAAACGAATTACATATATCATTAACAACTGAAATAAATAAGAAATAAGAAATTATCCTATACAAAAAAGTAAGATATTAATTAAAAAATATAACAAAATAACCTACACCTAAAATGTATTCTAATTTACTTAAATGATAATAAACTGTAAAAAAGTATTGACTCATCAGATTAAAAAACAATAACAAAAATTATCCTATCAAAAAAGTAAGATAATGATCAAAAATATAACAAAATAACCTACACATAAAAAGTATTCTAATTTACTTAAGTGATAATTAAACTGTAAAAAATATGGACTGATAAGATTAAAACATAATACATTAAGAAACAATACGTAGATACTGCACTTTGACCAGTGGGCCCAACTGATCATTGTACAATTTCTACCTAAAATGTATTCTAATTTACTTAAGTGATGATTAACTGTGAAAAAAATAATGACTGATAAGATTAAGACAATAACAAAAATTATCCCATCAAAAAAGTAAGATCTTAATCAAAAATATAATAAAATAACCTACAGTAACAAAAAGACAATACCAAAAATTAGCCTATCAAAAAGTGGATATTAATTAAAAAAAGCTCAGTGCCCCCCAACTCTCTCCAAGGCTCCCCCGACTCACATCCAGGCACCCCCAAACAACACGAAAGTTCCCATGACCCGCATTAGGGTTCCCACAACTCACACCAACGTTCCTGTATCTCACATTAAGTCCTCCAAAACAAACACTTAGATTCCACCAACTCGCATTCAGGATACACTTGCCCTCTTCCAGATTCTCCCAACTCGCATTCAGGCTACCCTAACTCACAAAAGTGACCCTGCCACTCACACTAAAATCCCCACAACTCGCACTTAAGTCACTCTCACTCACACTCAGATCCCCTCAAGTCACACTCAGGTACCCGTCACTCACATCAAGGCTCACACACCTCACACCAATGTAACCCAAAAACTCTTAGGCATTCTATACACTGCGTTCCGATCAGGGGCACTACTGATCGGCTCACAATGCTTTTGAGGATAGCATTGAGACACAATATGTAGATACTGCACTTTGACCAGCGGGCGCAACTGATCATCGTACAATTTCTACATAAGGTTTCAATGCCAAACTCAGATCCTCAATCCTCCAGTGTGTACACACTGGTAATTTTGAGGATTTTCAGACTGGATGCCATTCTGCCATTAGAGTTTCGGATAACATCAATATGAGATATGGGAACCTTAATGTAAGTTAGGGGTACCTGAATGCAATCTGAGAGAACCTAAGTGCAAGTGAAAGCAACCTAAGTGCAAGCTATGTGAACCTTGATGTAAGTATCAGGATCCTTCCTGCGAGTAAGGGCAACCAAAATGTGAATTAGGACAACCCAAAAGAAAGTTTGTGTACCCTGAATGCCAGTTAGGGGAACCTAAGCGTGAGCTTGGGAAGCCTCAGTGTAAAATACGAGAACATCAGTGTAAGCTACAGGAACCTCAATGTGAGCCATGTGAACAATCATGTGATCCAGGGGAAGCCAAATATGAGCTGGAGAAACTTTGAGGAGAGTTAGAGGACACCGAATCTAAAGTTAGGAGAACTTTAGTTGGAGATGTGGGAACAAAAAATACAAACACCTACCTTCCACCTGTTTCTGATAACCATCCATTAATATTGCTTTCCTGCAGTATGATCTTCAATGATCCACATTAATGTTGTAACCAACTTCATGGACAATAGTTGAAGCTGTCTGGTCTCAATACAGCTACTCCTATAAATTACAAATTAAAATAGAAATGAATATTCATTCATAAACAAAATAAAAATAAATCAATGGAAGAAATTGATACCACATAGTTTCGTTTTACCAAATGGTCCAAATTTATTAAGTGTTCCAGAATTATTTAATTCATCTTTAATAAAAGCACTCGGCTTCCTTCATTCAATATTCAACCTAAGAGATAAATCAACACACTGAGAGGACTCTTGCTGGCTGGCTTTGCAGTATTGTGAGGCATTTAACCTGTTTTTTTGATGAATTTTTTTTTTAAAAAATTTCCTACCAACCTACCCACTTCTAATCGGCACGGGTCAATTGAGGGGAAACAAACAATATTTCAATTTAGGCCAAACAAAAATGATAAATCAACATCACTATGACTCTATCATGAACTTAACATTTTACAAAATAATTTGCATGCAAAGAGTCATTAGATAAATTCTTTGATAAAAACGACCACTGCGTTGACTGTTTTCGCAGACGACATTTTATAAGTTCAGGGCAGAAATCTTCCAATGCACCACTCTGCATCGGGAACTATGCAATGCAAGTGTCTGCACGCTGTTTACATTAATGAAATTGTTTTAGAAAGAGTCGCTGATCGTTTTTAATAATTTGATACACCTGTGATTAAAGGAAGTTAAATTTGGATGCATGCACGCATATTTCTATTTTCACATGATTACGCACGTTTTTTTACATGAATGGGAATAGATTTTTTAAATTTTGTTGGAATAGTTGGTCTATAAGTAAAATCTTAATTCAAAGTATTGAGAAGAAAATCAGTGTAATTATTGTGACACTAGACTACCATAAGAAAACTTATGACACATTAAGAATAATGAATGAGTTTACTGCCATGCAAGAAAAAATATAATGTTGGCGTCTTTATGAATTATTTATTTGACATTTTCAATATTTTATATGAATGGTGTAAAAACGAAAGATAAATTGGAACAAGTAAAGAATCTTTAGATAAGGCCATTTCCACTTTATTGGCATTAAAATTGAAATTGTGGGCAAATAATGGGGAACAATAATAAACTTGATAAAGGACCATCAAAGGATACTAAATGTGGAAAATCTCAGTTTGGCCCAACAATTGAAGTCCGACTTTGAGTAAAAATTGCAAAAATGGGCCACATTCAAAGTTGATTGATTTTGGTTCTAAAACGCAAAACAGATTCAGACAAATAAATGTTGAAAATCTCAGTTTGGCCCAACAATTGAAGTCCGACTTTGAGTAAAAATTGCAAAAATGGGCCACATTCAAATCTGATCAATTTTGGGTCAAAAATGCAAAATGGATTCAGACAAATAAATGTGGAAAATCTCAGTTTGGCCCAACAATTGAAGTCCGACTTTGAGTAAAAATTGCAAAAATGGGCCACATTCAAATCTGATCAATTTTGGGTCAAAAATGCAAAATGGATTCAGACAAATAAATGTGGAAAATCTCAGTTTGGCCCAACAATTGAAGTCCGGCTTAGAGTAAAAATTGCAAAAATGGGCCCCATTCAAATTTGATTGATTTTGGGTCTAAATGCAAAACAGATTCAGACAAATAAATGTTGAAAATCTCAGCTTGGCCCAACAATTACAAATTGTAGATTTTCCAAACAAAGTATAAATTACTAGTAATTTGATAAAATAACTGATTCGACAACTTTACTGTAACATATACACAAAATCTTATGAGATCCCTACACCTTTTCTAGATCATTTGAAACAGTGTAAATGTGTCGCAGACAAAAAGAAAATACGTAGATATACAGGTGCTTAAATCAAGTTACATTAACAAACTGCCCAACAATCAAATGCACCAACTGTCATGAGACAAATGCCGTAAATAGTCTTCAGCGATTGTGCTTATACTAAATGTGTTTTCTGTATTTAAATTCACAATTCAGATTACAGTGGATTACAATAAAGAATGTGTTTTAGATGTCTTGTTGCTTATTAAGTTGTTATTACTACCTGTATTTTGTATAAATATGTGGCAATGTACATTTACTATGCAGATACTATACAACTTAAGATGTACCAACAATCGGATATAGCGATATTTTTCACAGTCCCTTCAACATCGTTGAAAGTGGACTTTACTGTATTTGTAACTCAGATGTCGGGTTGTTGAAGAGAAAATCAGACCCTATTGAAATGTTTTAACTGCTCTTCGATTTAGTAATGAAAGGTGAACAATTCAGAACATAAAAAAACACATCTCAGATGAACATTTCGTTACCCTGAATTTTTGGTTCCAACTTCATGTTGCAGTGAACCAATGTACAGAGAATCAATGGGAACCAGTTTAATAGATCTTCTGTATGGTGAATTAAAGGGAAACAAGCCAATAGAGAATCTTAAAGGTAGACTACTTTCAAATCGCAGTAAGACGAAATGAGTTTTCAGACATGTTAAATTGTTCAAAACAACAAGAGAAGGACATAAGTGCAGCCTACCAATCAGTGACACCTGTATATTAAGACATTCAGGAAAACTTGAATAGTGTCTCAGTAAACAAATGACTTGTTAAAAAGAAGTTTGTATGGACTAAGTATCTGAAACAAGATACTAACTACCACGCCAGGAATCAATGGGTGTGTCTATGAGGTTCATACAAAGTACAGCAAAATAAATTCAGTAGCAATCAACAAGCTTCTGTCCCTTTAAATCAAGCTAAGAATGCAACACAAACATATCACTAGTACATATATTTTCTGAGACTTTCTCTGATTTGATTTTTGTTTAAGTCATTACAAAAATTCTTGTACACATATCTAGTATGTTATCTGTTGTAACAATGTACTTTTGTAAAACATGATTATGACACTCACCTTTTAAACATTCTACTAAAAAAGAATGGTTCCAATTTGATGATAGCTCATTGCACTGCATTATCAATCAGGGAAACGATGATCCTAAAAAAATAAAATAAAAAAATCAGAAAACTAAAATTATCAAAAAATATAACAGAAATAAAGTTAAAACAATTAATAAAAAAATTACAAAATAACCTACATCTGAAATGTACTATTCTTTACATAAGTTATTTTTGACAAAAATGTCGATTTTACTCCATATGAGGAGAAGTTGCCAGCTCCTTGTCGAAAGGTAAGTTAGTACTGGTTGGTATACAGTCCAGGAAAACTGGTTAGGTGAACTGGCGTTAAACCCCAGTGACAATATGTCACATAAAAGCAAACAAATTACATAAGTCAAAACAACTGAAATAAATAAGAAATAATAAGAAATTATCCTATCAAAAAAGTAAGATATTAATTAAAAAATATAACAAAATAACCTACACCCAAAATGTATTCTAATTTACTTAAGTGATAATAAACTGTAAAAAAAATATTGACCGATAAGATTAAAAAACATAACAAAAATTATCCTATCAAAAAAGTAAGATATCAATAAAAAATATAACAAAATAACCTACACCTAAAATGTATTCTAATTTACTTAAGTGATAATTAAACTGTAAAAAATATACTGATAAGATTAAAAAATAATACCACACAATATGTAGATACTGCACCCAGCGGGCGCAACTGATCATCGTACAATTTCTACCTAAAATGTATTCTACTTAAGTGATAATTAACTGTACTGATAAAAAAACATATTGTACCGTATTCTAAGTGATTAAAAAACATAACAATAAATTATCCTATCAAAAAAGTCAAGACAAAAATGTTGATCAATTGCCATCTCCTTGTCGAAAGGTAAGTTAGTACTGGTTGGTATACAGTCCAGGAAAACTGGTTAGGTGAACTGGCGTTAAACCCCAGTGACAATATGTCACATAAAAGCAAACAAATTACATAAGTCAATAACAACTGAAATAAATAAGAAATAATAACAAATTATCCTATCAAAAAGGAAAGATATTAATTAAAAAAATATAATAAAATAACCTACACCCAAAATGTATTCTAATTTACTTAAGTGATAATAAACTGTAAAAAAAATATTGACCGATAAGATTAAAAAACATAACAAAAATTATCCTATCAAAAAAGTAAGATATCAATAAAAATATAACAAAATAACCTACACCTAAAATGTATTCTAATTTACTTAAGTGATAATTAAACTGTAAAAAATATGAACTGATAAGATTAAAAAATAATACTTAAAGACACAATATGTAGATACTGCACTATGACCAGCGGGCGCAACTGATCATCGTACAATTTCTACCTAAAATGTATTCTAACTACTTAAGTGATAATTAACTGTAAAAATAATATTAACTGATAAGATTAAAAGACAATACCAAAAATTATCCTATCAAAAAAGTAAGATATTAATCAAAAATATAACAAAATAACCTACACCTAAAATGTATTCTAATTCACTTTAGTGATAATAAACTGTAAAAAAATATTGACTGATAAGATTAAAAAACAATACCAAAAATTATCCTATAAAAAAGTAAGATATTAATTAAAAATATAACAAAATAGCCAACAACTTAAATGGATCATTATTTACATAAATTATTTTTGACAAAAATGTTGATTGATTTTCCTCCTTATGAGGAGAAGTTGCCATCTCCTTGTCGAAAGGTAAGTTAGTACTGGTTGGTATACAGTCCACGAAAACTGGTTAGGTGAACTGGCGTTAAACCCCAGACACAATATGTCACATAAAAACAAACGAATTACATATATCATTAACAACTGAAATAAATAAGAAATAAGAAATTATCCTATACAAAAAAGTAAGATATTAATTAAAAAATATAACAAAATAACCTACACCTAAAATGTATTCTAATTTACTTAAATGATAATAAACTGTAAAAAAGTATTGACTCATCAGATTAAAAAACAATAACAAAAATTATCCTATCAAAACAGTAAGATATTGATCAAAAATATAACAAAATAACCTACACATAAAAAGTATTCTAATTTACTTAAGTGATAATTAAACTGTAAAAAATATGGACTGATAAGATTAAAAAATAATACATTAAGAAACAATACGTAGATACTGCACTTTGACCAGCGGGCCCAACTGATCATTGTACAATTTCTACCTAAAATGTATTCTAATTTACTTAAGTGATAATTAACTGTGAAAAAAATAATGACTGATAAGATTAAGACAATAACAAAAATTATCCCATCAAAAAAGTAAGATCTTAATCAAAAATATAATAAAATAACCTACAGTAACAAAAAGACAATACCAAAAATTAGCCTATCAAAAAGTGGATATTAATTAAAAAAAGCTCAGTGCCCCCCAACTCTCTCCAAGGCTCCCCCGACTCACATCCAGGCACCCCCAAACAACACGAAAGTTCCCATGACCCGCATTAGGGTTCCCACAACTCACACCAACGTTCCTGTATCTCACATTAAGTCCTCCAAAACAAACACTTAGATTCCACCAACTCGCATTCAGGATACACTTGCCCTCTTCCAGATTCTCCCAACTCGCATTCAGGCTACCCTAACTCACAAAAGTGACCCTGCCACTCACACTAAAATCCCCACAACTCGCACTTAAGTCACTCTCACTCACACTCAGATCCCCTCAAGTCACACTCAGGTACCCGTCACTCACATCAAGGCTCACACACCTCACACCAATGTAACCCAAAAACTCTTAGGCATTCTATACACTGCGTTCCGATCAGGGGCACTACTGATCGGCTCACAATGCTTTTGAGGATAGCATTGAGACACAATATGTAGATACTGCACTTTGACCAGCGGGCGCAACTGATCATCGTACAATTTCTACATAAGGTTTCAATGCCAAACTCAGATCCTCAATCCTCCAGTGTGTACACACTGGTAATTTTGAGGATTTTCAGACTGGATGCCATTCTGCCATTAGAGTTTCGGATAACATCAATATGAGATATGGGAACCTTAATGTAAGTTAGGGGTACCTGAATGCAATCTGAGAGAACCTAAGTGCAAGTGAAAGCAACCTAAGTGCAAGCTATGTGAACCTTGATGTAAGTATCAGGATCCTTCCTGCGAGTAAGGGCAACCAAAATGTGAATTAGGACAACCCAAAAGAAAGTTTGTGTACCCTGAATGCCAGTTAGGGGAACCTAAGCGTGAGCTTGGGAAGCCTCAGTGTAAAATACGAGAACATCAGTGTAAGCTACAGGAACCTCAATGTGAGCCATGTGAACAATCATGTGATCCAGGGGAAGCCAAATATGAGCTGGAGAAACTTTGAGGAGAGTTAGAGGACACCGAATCTAAAGTTAGGAGAACTTTAGTTGGAGATGTGGGAACAAAAAATACAAACACCTACCTTCCACCTGTTTCTGATAACCATCCATTAATATTGCTTTCCTGCAGTATGATCTTCAATGATCCACATTAATGTTGTAACCAACTTCATGGACAATAGTTGAAGCTGTCTGGTCTCAATACAGCTACTCCTATAAATTACAAATTAAAATAGAAATGAATATTCATTCATAAACAAAATAAAAATAAATCAATGGAAGAAATTGATACCACATAGCTTTGTTTTACCAAATGGTCCAAATTTATTAAGTGTTCCAGAATTATTTAATTCATCTTTAATAAAAGCACTCGGCTTCCTTCATTCAATATTCTAAGAGATAAATCAACACACTGAGAGGACTCTTGCTGGCTGGCTTTGCAGTATTGTGAGGAATTTAACCTTTTTTTTTTGATGATTTTTTTTTAAAAAATTTCCTACCAACCTACCCACTTCTAATTGGCATGGGTCAAGGGAGGGGAAACAAACAATATTTTAATTTAGGCCAAACAAAAATGATAAATCAACATCACTATGACTCTATTATGAACTTAACATTTTACAAAATAATTTGCATGCAAAGTGTCATTAGAGTACAAATCAATCAGACTTTTTCAATCCATAAATCCAATCAATAAATATCAAGATTAATCAACAAATCAATCAACTGATCAATGAATCTAATCATTCAACGACATTTTCTAAGTTCAGGGCAGAAATCTTCCAAAGCACCACTCTGCATCGGGAACTATGCAATGCAAGTGTCTGCATGTTGTTTACATTAATGAAATTGTTTTAGAAAGAGTCGCTGATCGTTTTTAATAATTTTATACACCTGTGATTAAAGGAAGTTAAATTTGGATGCATGCACGCACGCATATTTGTATTTTCACATGATTACGCACGTTTTTTACGTGAATGGGAATGCTACTAGTTCATGACTGAAGATATGCATTTTCACATAAACAGTGTAGCTGAAATAGATTTATCGATTGGCTGTACATGAATGATCAATCACACAGATGACCACATCCTTAGCTGGACACGCGGCCAATTGATTTTCACATATAATTTCAGTCAAGCGATACGATTGGTTGGTGCTGAATGAAACATGATCGCTGACTAGCGAAAGTTCCGGTAAAGCAATATCGAATTATATTTTATCATTAACGTCTCGTGCCAGTAGCCCCTACTCCCCCTAGAAATTTCTCAACGGATTTACATCGATCTCAAAAATGGCCCCAGGAGGATTAAATCTGCGGAATTCAACGGAAAATTGGCAGCCCAGAATCAATTGATTAATAAATGAAATCATTCAGCCCCGAATCAATTGATTAATAAATCATTCTGTCAGTATGTTCTATCAATCAGTCAAAATTGTAATCATCTTACTATTATTATACAGGAACTGACATTTTAAGATTCTTAATCCACAATATTGAAAATGAAAATTAAAACAATACATATACTTATATTTACATATGATCAATCACTTGCAACAAAAAAAACACTAAAGATACACAAATTATTTAATGACCATTATTTTAACCAATTACTGTAAGGGATTGCAATGTGAGCCAAGACAAAAGATTGTAATCCAATGTTGTACTTTATCTTAGTCATATCAGAAATATTTTCTCTTAACTAAGAGAAATAAACAATAAAATAAATATTGGAACACTGAAGATGAAAATAAGTAATTTCTGATGTCTATAAATACTTATACCTTACTTTCTAGATATTCATGTTTTTTTTCCAAATTAATGTTGTAACCAACTCCATGGGTTTTGTATACAAATAAGACTTGAAGTCTGATGTCCAAGTAAAATTTCCATTGAACATCGTAACACATGTAGAGGTAAATCAATACAAAAATTATATAAATGAATTGAAGAAAAGTAACTGATCTTATCTTTCATTTGCATACATAAAAATATAAATGTATGAAAATGATTTGTATAAAAATCAATTGTGAAACAGTGCATTTTGCATGAATATGTAAAGGCTAAAGATTGTTACAAGAAAATATTAGGAACAAGTAAACAAATGACATAGAAGTATGCACAAATGAACACCAACTACCACTGTTTTTTCTCAGCATTTAGGAACATGACCTGACCTCCAGAATTGGGGATTTTTGCGACATTTTGGACAAAATTGGAAAATTACATAAAAAAACTTAAAATAATCAAACAAATATTAGATATGGTTTATTTTTAATCTTTAGATAAACATGCTATTTGAATGACTTCAATGTAAGTGAACTTTTCTAACCTTAAATCCTTCCGAAGATTCAGTTATGATATGTACTTCTCAACTGACATCAGTTCCCTCGGTGTATACGCTTATGGCTTCTCCGTGCAGTGAAATTTATTGGTAGGGTTGTCTGAAGAAACAAAATCACACATTGTATTAAATTAGAATATAACAAATTCTGTCCTTAAAAATGCGCCAATAAGTGCTGAATTTGGTTCGGTAAATTCACACTAGTGTAAAATGCACTAAACTTTAAGTAGAATAGATCCACAAACTTCAAAAAAATCAAAATGGCGCCAGCAATAAAATTGAAAAAAAAGAAACTTAATTAGACTAATAGTTCCCTCCAACATGAATTCTTTAACTTCGCTAGGTCAAACGCTCGCATAAAGTTAAGAAAATCACCTAAAATCCAACCAATACGAATAAAAATGAATTCAAAAATACCTGTTCACTCGCCGTCCATCTTGACTGAGCCAGTGATTCTTGCACTATACAAATTACGTGAGCAATACAAATCACGTGATTCGGACCACCAATCAGTGAGCGTTTTGCACAATTTTTTAATGTCACGTGCTAACAACTAATCGACCGAACAATCTCTATCCATAGTTGTCGTTCGTTATCCTCACATGCATCTCTGTCAACGTCTGGAAAGTAGTTCAAAAACACGTGTCCGTGTTTCCTTTAATTTCCATCTGATACACAGAATCACACTTCTGTTTCTCTAAACGTACATTTGTTGTCATAATTTTGCACGATTATCTTCGATTTCTGTGTTTCATTTCCATTTAAGCCGCGTAACTTTATGACCTAATTACCAAAAGTAAACAAATGCTCTTGGTCGAGAAATAGTGCGCTAGATAAATGAAATAATTTCTCTGATTTTCAGGTTAATTATAACATCTTTTGTCTCGAATGTATTGTGCAAAATAAATTGCTTCACTTAGTAGTAAATTTTGTACCATTTGTGGCTTTATTTCTTGTTTTACAAGAATCTAGTAAAACGCTGAGACATTGACAGACATGTATGGGAGAGATGAGGAACGACAGCCCTGTAGTGGCATAGCAATAAATGTCGATTCTAACTGATATATAAGTGCGAACAACTACATGAAAAAGTTCTAGAATTTCAATACCTGGTTTGCACCCCACCCACCAATACAATGAAGCTAAGCATGTACAAAAAGCAAATATAAAAAGTACAAGATATCCTAAGGTGAACATTCATTAAATTAAGCACACAACAAACATAATTACAATATTCAGACGCCATGACAACTCAAAGTACAAAAAAATACCAAACGTAGCAAGTATGTTCCGTCTTGGTGAAGCATGAAAACATACTGACCGGAAGAGGTGTGACCAGATGCCGGAAGTAGCCTGTTTTGGTGGGTACTAAACGCCGGTATGGCTCTATAAATGCCGGTATTCGCCTGTATCGCAAAACCCGGTATCGGATAGCCATTGTCTAACTAGAAAACCCTTAGAAAATGAATAGAATGAATCTTAAACTGAAGTTTTTATGGAGATATAACAATACGTTTAAATCAAATCTATTTAGCGCAGCCAAAGCATCACAAAATAGACTTTCACAGGATTCTATTTACTGCACTCGTGTTACGTTTGGCATTCCAGCTGGAGATTTTCGTTCATCAAATAGACTTGTATCCCCTTCATTGACCATTGTTTTAGGAATGAATGAGTCAATTGATGATTTATCTATTATTTAACAATTTATTGACAATGAAAAATATCGAAACATTGTTTATGTCTGTGGACACAACGTTTGACTGTGGAAACTTTTTCTTAACAACTTTGGTGTATAAAAACTTTTTGTTTAACAAATCTCCAACAGTACCGCTAGTATTTATGATTCATGAAAAAAGGACTAAAAAATCCACGAAAGGGTTTTATGTGCATTATTAGACAATTTCCAAATATTAATGGCCTTCAAGAAACGACGAATATTCCACGAAAACCTTAAAGTCTGGAACACTGAAAAAAGGTTGAGTCGTCAATGATTAATACGATTGTGGATTTTTTTCTGTTGCAAACGCAGTGTTTTTTGTTAAAATAATTTAAATGTCAATTTTGTTTTGTCCGAAATGCGTGAACATTTGGTGTAATGCTTTGAAAATAGTAAAATGAAACCTTTCTCTAGAGAATGAATGGAAACACGTTCGTCAGGGTTCGCTGAATAAATTGAAATTGTCCACTAGTATTCCATAACGATGATGAGGAGGATGAGGATGATTATTAGAATGATGATGATGGATGAAAGATGGGTATTCCATTGACCGAGATATAATTAAAAGTTGCTGGCGGTCGCCCATTACTGATATATATATATGTTGATGAGTTGTATTTTCAAAATTCTATGACATTACTGTTATTACTAAAATTGCCCCAGCAAGGGTTTTTTTTTCAATCATGAAATATGATATTTACATGCGATATTTACAGAAAATATACATAAATGTCAAAAAATGTTCGCAAGCTACACGTGCAATAAGTTACATTGTATTATACCCTTGGAAAAGATAGGTGAGGTTCTGGAAATGTGCCTGAATCCCTTAGAAATGACCAAAACTCAGGAGCTTCTGGGACCCTGGCCAGAGCTTTGCCCAGGAACCACCAGGGTTCCTAGCAACCCCCTGGACTCCCAGCCGACTTGTTCAGTGTCCGCCCCCCTAACTAGAAATCCTGGATCAACCCATACTGATAATTGAGTCTGATGAGAATTTAGTCAAACTAATTAGACTGTTAATGACGGATTGCTATGCCACAGTGTAACAAGTAGTTTAATTCTTGCTAAAAACCACAAGGCCAAAGTAAGAGACAGACCTTCTCAGACGGTTTATTTTCATGGACATTCTGTCTGATGTAGGTTATTTTGTTTTGCACCTTTATTGATAGGAAGAAATTGTGCGCATTGCAAAATCTCTTTATAATAAAAATTTAGTGCCATAAATACTTTTATGGTTCAGCTAAAAATTTAAGAAGTCACCAGCATTCTAACATTTACTGATGGGAAAAGAATAACAACATATATTTGTTAAAATGCTTTGGCATAGCTAGGGTGATATACTAATTACAAATGATTCCGAGTTTTGTTGTTACCATCTGGCAAAACAGTGTTTGATGTACACCAAATGTATAAAAATGTAGCACTATAAGTTTGTGAACATTTCAAAGGCTATGGAATGATCTATGTCGGCACATTGCAATCAACAAACCTGGTACAGACTTGTGTCAGTGAAGTCAACACTTTTCTCACCAATTATTAGATGAATCGCAACATGAATGTTTTATAATTGACTTTAACACATGTCTGATTGATAATTAGGTGTAAAACTAAATTTAAGTGTACACAATAATTCTAGTATATATAACAATAATTCAAATATTGTATTGTGTAATGCTGAAGTACAAATGCTCAAGTACAAAAAGTTCAATTGAAGAATTATCATATTAATGTATTTTATATCTTAAGGCAATTATTCCTGTACAGTGGAAGATTTCATTACTAGTGGAATTTGCACAGCAGGTGCACTACCCTCATCATAGCCAGCAAACAGGTTTTTCAAAGAATGACCATTATTCACAGGGTAGCCCTTAATCAGAGGTGGCCGCAAACACAGGTTAGACTGTAATTAATGTCAGTCTAGTTCATCATTATCTCAAACATTATAGTTTTGGCCAAAGAAATGGGGGCCAAGGAAGAATAATGTTGTAATCTGATATGTTCTTTGGAGAGTAATAGTAGATCAGTATTATCTTTTATTTTCCTAATGTAGGTTTGATAACATATTTTTATGTTATGTTAATTTTTTTAATTTGCTGGTACTTAATCATTTGTCTTCAGAACAAATTTATATCACAACTGAAACATTAGAATTGAAACTTTACTTAATCATATTAGTTTAGTGTTAGCCTAAAACATTGGTTATTCGACGACTGATTATCTGAGTACCCAGTATTATCTGAAATATTTCCATGGTCCTGATTTTGTCCCTATATATTTTAAAGAACCCAGAGTGTTTGCTTAATTGTCCAAATTATTAATGAGTTGTTATAAAAATATGCATCATTGTTCAAGTTGTTCATACTGTTTGTAACAATTTTTATACTAATCCTTACAAATATTTAGTGTGATCTGTGTAAAATGATACGCATTTCATCGCTTAAGTCATTCTAAATTGGAAAATGAATTCAAACACTATTACGCATGTTTGCATACAAGTGAAACAGAAGTTAACTCCCTTGTAATGAACAGACAAAGTACGCACCAGCGTATTCTAACCGGTACATTATACTGAAATGGATTATTCAAAACCATGGATTATCCAAATGATTTTTTCAGACCCAAGCATATTGTAATAATCGTGATTTAACTGTATGATGTTTTTTTTATTCAGGATTACATGAATGAGTTAAGTATAGCTTGATGATTGCTGACCACTAAAATCTCACCTCCAAACTCAACCTCCCAGCTCAGTTGAGATTCTAGCTCAGACGGAAGTTATAAAATTTTCTGAGTTTGTTCTTCGCTGAGAATTTGAAGTGCATTTATAAAATATGTAAGCAGCCCAACAATCAGATGTTTACATTTCATCTGCACTTGTAAACCATACAATAAAAATACAAGCCACTGCTTGAAATCTGAAAAAATTAAATGGACTCCTCGGGAGGAAGACATGTTTGTAGATTTTGATCTACTTTTTGGTGTCATTAAGGGCACAAACACAGAAAGTATTTGTTGCTCAATGACGAGATGCTGGGAAGAGATTGCACAGCATATGAATAGGTATGTGACTGTTTTTGTTGAAAATTAATGTGAATTGACTGTTAGACAAATCTATTATTGATCAAAATTGTTCATTAATGGATGTCTGCACTCAACAATGTTCCACAAAGTCTATAAACATATTTAATATCATTGACAATTTTGGTTCCCCTGTGGAACTTGAAAAGGTTTAGTAATTAATAATTACTTCCCATACTTTTTATTTATCTCCTTTATCAAAATTTACCATATTTCAATCCGGGTGTTTTAGTGTGTTCATTTCATTAATGGAATGTTGCATGTTTTTCTGCTTACTGAACTGTCTATCAGTATGATGAAGTCATATGATCAGATTGTGTTAATTCATATATACAAGAAACGTTTGTGACTGGCACTTACAGAACAGATAAATTTATATTTTCCAGTCAAATTGTCCATTCCAAGAAAGATGTTTCCTATCTAAAAAAAGAAATTCTGCAACATCAACCAGAGAGGTACTGGCTCTGAGGTTGTAAAACTTGAGATCAGTCTCCAAGCTCAAATCTCATATCTTGTCTTCTAATGTTTCTAAGGTAATTATGACCAGACAATAATGATATTGTTAATACATGATTTCATCAGTAATATTCACCTTAATATTTATTAAAACATTAATCAGTTCCATCTATCTAACCATAATACTTTGAGAATGGAATTGAGATTTTAACTCGGAGACTGTTCTCAAGTTACATAACCTCAGTGGAGGGGGGTACATATTTCAATTCAGGTTTAAGTCATTATGCTGCATTGTTATTTGTAAGGTAAAATGTTGTCTGGAAATGATATGACAATACAATAGTGACTCTAAGTTATTAGTGCATATTGTGGTATTCACTTACAGGTACTCTCTGTTACACCTGACTATTATCAATAATTACTTGCTACTAAGTATGAATAGGTAACTTAGGATAAAACTGTCGGTCATCTTAATATTTCCTTTTACTGTAAGCAACATTTAAGATATTTCTGGTTATTTTTACTAAGTTTTGTACAAACAGACTGCAATTTCCACCTGGATAACAGACATTGTTGATTTGACTCTAGTACAGTGGTATTAACCTGTTTCTGTTTACATAATTGTTAGTTGCATGTCTTGACATGATGATTGATTGTATAATTTTGTAATGTTTCTTCCTCAGCCAAGACAAAACTTGATCTGGCAAGATCAATGAAAGGCCAAGTGTATCTGGCATAATCACAGTGTTTGACACACCTTTCTAATTGTATAAAATTTACCAACGGTTAAGGTAGAACCTTTGATGCTGAACACTGATAAATCACCTGCTATTTGTTACATTTTGTGAAAAGATTTTACTGATGATGTAGACAATAACCTTAGTATTTTTTAATTTTATTGTTATCATCCAGTTAATTCTTCATTCATCATGCAGGAGAAACAAAAACTCAGTTATTATATCTGAACATTGTCAAACATAAATGTTGTCACTAAGATGATGAATTTTCATGTATATTATTGGTTACTTGTGTATCAGATTAATGTAACAGGGTACAGTTTAGGGGAGATAAGTCCTGTTATCCTTCTATTTTAACTGATTTAATTATTTGAGTTGTCTTCTTGGGATTAGTAATGGTCAAGTGATTTTATACTGGTCAGCTGACCACACCTTTGTATTCACTCACTTGAAGAACAGGTTTTGAAGGAGCAACACCTTAGTTGATGTCTGTAGTTGTTGCAATTTGTTTTTGTACACATATTGCTTATTGAAATCCATCATCACTTGAATGCGTGTTGTTTTGGTTTGGTTCATACATTCATTGTCAGCAAGATCCACAATCGTGCTGCATATAAATGAACTAAAATAAATGTATGAAGCTGTAACCGTTTTATTCATTGACTGGAACTTGGGAAGTGAACCCATTCCCCCAAGAACCCCAAGTTACATTAATATGTAAGCGAATAGTAGCAGTTGTAGTAATTTTTTCCTCAAAGATTATTCTTATTATATGTTTATATGTTTCCTTCAGCATGTACAGAAAATGCTGAGAATGACTTTGAGATTTTAATTACCTCAGAACAAAGTGAGTACATTATATAATATTTGAAAATAAAATATTTAGTTGTCATACTTGTTAATGTTCCTGAATTTGACATCAGTGCTTTTGATTTTATGCATTTATCGAGAATTGATTTTAACACATGACCTTCTCATAATGTTATCACTGCCCTCCAAACACTAGAATTCAGTTCAGAAAATATAAGCAAAATGGTGTAAAATTACAATAAGTCAGTTTAATGGGTTCACTCCATTGCATGTAAAATATGTTTTGTTTATTAATTTTTGAATACATGTAAGAAATACATCAAAATTAACACTTTACCAGGCCAGAAAGAACTGTCATGTGTGGGGTAACTGTATCAAAAGACATCTGTACATAACATCTACTTGTTAAATCTGTGCATTATAACTGTATGTTCCATCTGTACATTGAAACTACATATTACATCTTCACAAAGTCTATAGTTAACAGTCAAAGACTGTAAATTGTTAAATATAACTGTTTGACAAATTCTGTTTGATTTTGCTGCAACAAAAAAAATATTCAATTTGGAGAAAACTCTACGAGATGTGTTTGTTTCAAGAATTTATAATCTTGTTCTGAAACTCACATAATAAAAAACTAATTAATATCTATGTGTTTATGATAAACTATCATGTTACTTTGTCAAATTTGATTAAGTATTATCATGAAAAGCTAGAACTGATTTCCTCAATGTCAGTTGATAAATTAACATTAATTAATTGACAAAATATTCGTGCAAATAATTCTGCAGTCCACTCATATGATATTAAGTAGACAGCACTTTGTCATTATCAAAACAGCAGAAATTGTCTCAACTTAATGACAGTTATCAGCACAATAAATTGGATGTAAGCAAAGGTTGAATGAAATGAAATCATGTGAACAAAATCTATGTTATAATTTATAGTTTAATTTACAGCATAAATAAGAAAACATATCAAATACAGTTTTATTCAGTTGCACCAAAACTTCATAATAATTGTATATGGGTTAGAAACATCTTGTCATTTATTTACTTGCAGCAAAACCAGTGTCACCAACAGAAGAATCTATAGTCATGTGTGAAGCATCAAGTGCTGGGACAGACAGTGAGTCAATTTCAGTAATAAACTTTCATTGGATGTTTATCTGTTCCAAATCACCATATTTGAGCTAAATTTTCATTTTTTTGTCATGAAGTAGGTATCCATTTGAACAAATTTTGATTTTAATGGTTACAACCCATGACCTCAAGCAGGCATACTTGTAAGTTCTCAATTATATCATAAGTATTAATGTAACAACACAAAAATTATTATCCCATGCTGACATTAACAACAAATTTCACTCAGTCAAGCCAACCCTCAGCAAATGGCACCCCTCTTACAGGTCCATTCATTGAGAAGAGGTAATATTATCTAGATGCAGAATTGGTCATTTTTGTTTAACTAACACCCCTTTCAAAACTGTTTCACCTTAAACAATTATCAACTACTTAAAGGAAATCAGACTTTACAAAAAAACTGCGATAACTTTTTATCCACTCCTTTTAACATTGTAAACTATTACACACCCTTATTGTTGCAGCAGTTCAATTTCTAAATCATTTATATCTTCTTCATTCTTATTTTTACATTATCTAATTTTTACATTATCTTATGTTTACATTATCTTATGTTTACATTATCTAATTTTTACATTATCTTATTTTTACATTATTTTATTATAACTTATCATTGTTATCCTTTTCATTTTGATGCACGCTGAATGACCATTAGATGTTGATGCACCATAAAACACCAATAAACGATCGAACAAACAAACTAAAATTATCACGTTGTATTTTCAGATGATGCTAAACTTAAGAAACCAAAAAAGCAAATTTAATAACATGAAGGAGAGACTTGATGTACAGTTCTTTGATTAGAGGCAGTTTCTTCAACTGTACTTGAAGCCACTGAAGCATCTATATCAGTATCTGGAGTTTTCATTTGACAGTTCTGAGTTAGGTGTTGTAACATTCATAGCAGAATTGGATTCTCCCGTTGTAAAGTGTAACTTGTTGCAAAAAATCCAGTGATTGACTCTTCAGCTTTGCTGATTGAACTAGCACAGCCCAGAATTGAGCCAGCCAGACAAGGGTACCTATTTGAACAAATTAACAAATTTTGTGTAATATGGGGCAGAAAATAAAGTTATTACATTTATTATACAATTGAAGGCAGACAGGAAACTTGTCCCAAACCAGCAGTGGATAAAGGAAAAAAAACCTTGATGATGATGCAACACATGGTGTTTTTATGATGGTGAAAAAGTGCCCTGCTCAATTAATGTATTAAGAATTCATTTTATATCAATGAAAAAAAGATTAGACAGACATTGCTAACAAATAGTTTATTATACCTAAATATGACATGACATTTGAATGAAAATTTTTAAGCATTTCAAATATTTTTCTTGGCTAGCTGTAGTCTGTATATACTGTATATATTTCAAATATGTGTGTGTATATTTTTTGACTTTGTTGTTGCTGTTATTGTTTTATTGTGTTAATGATTAAAACACTGCTTGATATTGTGCATGATTTTATTCTTCGGTCAGCTTTGTTATAATTTTAAATAAAAGAATTAGAACTTTTTGCACACTTGACAGAATACATTGTTCATCATGTTTACAATGTTGATTAATATTTTGTTAACTCTTAAATTCCACATTTGAATTATGATTATACATTTACATTAGTACATGACATCTGGAAAGATCTCCAAATCTGTGTGCTTATTTCTGAACTAAATGTTCAATCATTTTTAACTTATGTTTAGCTTATGAAAATGAATTAGCTACAAATGTTGTGCGCAAATTATCATCAAGTAAGTACATTGTACTTGTAACTGCTTACATTAATTTGTTAAGGATGAGGAAGGAATTGTTGTTTAGTTACCTTGCAACAATTAGATGTAATATTTCCTGATGATAAAAGTTGAAATTCAAGTAATTTATTTAATACATGTCTTCATATCTGTTTCCAACAGACTGACACCTAATTTTACAGGAGCAGACTATATACAATTTATATTTTTAATGCTCCTTGCATTTTCTTCAGAAACATGGTGTAAGTATTGGTGTGAAAATGGCTAATTGACTTTAAATAAATCTTTTATTGTGTTGATAATGAAATTGTTAATAATTTTGTATTATTGGATGGCGTAAATGCTTTTAAAGAATGTGTCTGTTAAACCAAATGGTAGAGAATTTGTCACAAAGTGTCTGTATCTGTGTATGTGTTTTTATATATGTTCCTAATTTTTGACAGCAGGGCCTCATTTTGTCTCTATTGTCTCTACAGGGATAGTTTATTCAACAGTGAAGTTTTTTTGTAGAATTGAGCTTTATTGGTTTTAATAGTGCATTAATCTCTGTTTTCAAAATCTTAGATTCCTTAGAATTTTGTTGCACCCGGCTATAGACTGGATGATATTTTGATGTACCTGGATATAGACTGGATGATATTTTGATGTACACAGATGTAGACTGGATGATATTTTGATGTACACATATGTAGACTGAATGATCTTTTAATGTCACCATGTTATTTCTGTATTTTTGATCCGGCTTCACTAAAGGTGACAGAGCAGAGTTTTCCACTCCTAGAGAACCCTAGAGCTGAAGTAGCTCAGCTTGGGGTCCATTTATCAGGGAGTGACTTTGTTTTGTATTTACCAGTGTTGAGTGTAACAAGCTGTAGACTGTAGTAATTTTATTAGACTGAACAAGAGATGGATTAAATTTTTCTTGTTTTCTTTAATTCATATGTTTGTTTGCTTTCTT
Organism: Lutraria rhynchaena; assembly: GCA_008271625.1. Classification (NCBI taxonomy): domain Eukaryota; kingdom Metazoa; phylum Mollusca; class Bivalvia; order Venerida; family Mactridae; genus Lutraria; species Lutraria rhynchaena. The sequence continues at coordinate 49,663 of VIBL01000366.1, forward strand.
TCTTACATCATTTCAGCATTTTAATAAACGTTTAAGATATTAGGCCATACCAAATCGTATCTATGTTTTGCGTCCATGGACGGAAAGGTTTTGATCACTTGAGTCAAATAAAAAATCATATTGTAATATTGAATATTTGATCTCTTGAAATACCTTTATTGAATCATTACATGCTGGAATGACTTGCTTTGTATCAATATGCTTTCCAGTTGTCATAATTGATCAATATTATGCTTTTGTTTTGATTATAAAACGAAGCATATTTATTCTCCTTGAGTGACTGAACTTTTGATAAAAGCTAATATTTTGTAGGAATTAAGCAGGGAATTTTTGTTTTTTTTTCCGGAGGTACTTGTTTGTTTTTCCGGATAGCTAGATAGGTTTTTTAATCTCGATGTTATGCTAAACACAGACGTGATTTGGTATGGCCTTATAGTAAATAAATGCTTTGTGATGGTTTTATGTTAATTAAAGTCTGCTACCTATTCTGTCAATCTTGCTACAATATTTTGTAAGTTTTGTTGCTAGGCAGCGGAAATAATTATTTCATGATTTACCTAGATAAAATGTTTAAAAATAATCATCATTTTAACTGCTTTACGTATAATTATGAAAAATAAAGTAGGAATCATTGACATTTTTTTTATTATGTACTTGTTTGAAGTCCAAATAAAACTTAACATTTCAAGATTTTTCAGATTTTATGATGTTTTATTGACGTCAGTGGTCTTATTTAAGTTGCCATGGATACATAATGTATGTGAATTGAGAGTTGAAATTTTCAGGTTATGTCCCTGACATGATGTTTATATGTATAAAAAATGAAAATACTATGACAATAACCACATGTACACAAAACATATTCAAAAACATTCACCAAAACAAAATGAATGAACTTTCGGCATATTGTACCTATGATCTTATTGACGATTTGTTTCTTTTTTTCAGATGACAGTTTTTGATAAACTTCTCGTCGCTATTTAATAATTGTTTCACAGGAGCGTAGCCATCGATATGCACTTACGAACGTGCATAGCAACAATATGAAAAGTGAAAATATGAATATTGACAAAAATGGCACCCAAGTCGAAAGCTAAGGGGGTTAGACCTTAATTAGATCTAATAACGGTGCTTTTAAATAATTTGTAAGGTTCAAAGAATTCGTATTCAGTGTAATCGTATTCAGTGCCCCTAATCCTTCCAAATCTCACCATTTTAGTTCTAATTCTAAAAAAATCTCGACCCCCCGCAGCAGGAGGGGTTAACAACACGTTCAAATAAATATTTGCATACAGTTCAACCCCTCCAGAGCGACCATTTCTTGAGCAACAACCTCCCCTCAACAACAGCATGATTTTTCCGGAGATCCGGGTTCCAATCCCGATCGCGGCAGGTCATACCCTTCTATGGAAATTTGACAAAAATGTCGATTTTCCTCCATATGAGGAGAAGTTGCCGGCTCCTTGTGGAAGGGTAAGTTAGTACTGGTTAGTGTACAGTCCAGAAAAAACTGGTTACGTGAACCGGTCATCGTACATAACTGAAAAATTGTTGAAAAAACGGCGTTAAACCCCAGTGACAGTAAGTCCCATAAAAACAATAAAAAAACGACTTACACAACTTGACACAGGACACGCAATTCAGAAGTTCAAATTCAAAGGCGCTTATTTGCAAGTTGTTAACACTTAAGTGTGTAACCAGTCACTAGTTTACTAAAAGAACACAGGAAGCAGTGACTTCATCAACTTTAGATTCAGTTCATCAATAATTATCATCTTCATACGAGAGAAAGAGAGAGAAAGAGAGAGAGAGAGAGGGAGAGAGAGGAACTATAGCGTACTTAGGACATACAGTTGATTCTCATTATGACAAACTCGCTTATATCAATATTTTGATTATGTCATACTGTTTCTAGTGGTCCCGATTATGTCATTCTATTCTCTATCTGATAATACTTCGCTTACAGCCAATTCAAAATTTCTTTTATTTCAAACTATAATATTTTCCCCATGACTCTAATTATTGTTTATCTCAAATTTAAATCAATTAAAGTAATGGATGGTTGGTAATTAAGGCAAAAAAGTGTACAATCACGAATGCTTTAAACATATCAAATTATATAATATCTGTTTATCTCTAATTCTGGTTATCTAAAACTAATTTCCTTAGTTCTTGTGAATCTGAGACAACGAGAATCAACTGAAGTTTAAAGTGGCTGGTTCTTCTTATTCTCAAATGGTCAGCAACTCATGTTTGACTGTAGAATAGTACGATTTTTCAATCTCGAAGATATATCGTCTGTTACTGATTTTACTATAATTACACACACAGACCCATCAATGAAATTCCATAGTTACACCCATACTTATATAAACAAACACTGGCTTTTTCACATGATTTCAAAGGTAATCGAAATTCTCCCAACCTAAACTTTTGATAATACAGGGGTTATAATAAATGGGATTGTGAAGTTCATGAACGAAACCCGTTGAAGCCAGGTTTCGAACTCTAGGACCTTCAGATCAGAGGTCGGACGCTCTATTTCAATAAAATGATAAATAAATAGATTTAGATTTCAATAGCTATTTCAGCTATCTTAACAATTCCTTATGCAATACAGTTTTCGGCCACCACTGAATAAAGACCACCCTGTGAATAAAGGCAATTCGTTGAAACCCATCGTTGACTATTTAGAGAAAAATACTGACCTTCGAATATAAGCCACCTATCAATAAAGACCTCATTTTGTTGTTCCTAAGGGTGGCCTTTGTTCACAGGTTTAACAGTAATTACTATATTGCATCTCATCTGTAAAAACTAGGGATGGCAACGATATATATGAATATATTTGAATATTCGGTCGTCCGAACAAATATTCTGCCATACATAAAGAAAAACCGCACATTATCCGTGACATTGTTATCATCATGCTACTTTCGTTTTAACAAGAAACAGACTCTAAAACTGACGAATAGTGCATTATCATCACCATCCTGATTCGGAATATTCTTAATATAATAAAAGACCAGACATTCATTTAATTATTATGCATATTTTTGTTTTTATGTGACTTATTGTCACTGGGGTTTAACGCCGTTTTTCAACAATTTTTCAGTTTTATACGGCGACCGGTTCACCTAACCAGTTTTCCTGGACTGCATACTAACCAGTACTAACTTCCACAAGGAGCCGGCAACTTCTCCACATATGGAGGAAAATTTTTATACATGTACTTCGATTGTATTTTAATGTTGTATGTTTTCAGTACCTTTTCATTAATAAAAATAAATTTAATTGGTTCCATGTTACAGTTTTATTCATTTTCTCACATTTATAGTTAATTGAAAGAAGGGAAAGCATGAGTACTTTAGTCGATTTTCTTTTTGTGAATAGGTCAGTACAGGCAGTGATTGGCGGTTTATGAGTATGACAGCTTGTTCATAATTATATGATTTGGAATCCATTTTTTCACTTTTTAATTAGAATTATACAACGATTCTAGATAAATTATAATATATCGCTGTCAACTATATTTAGTGATTTCTGACAAAGCAAAGAGGTATTACATAAATCCCTTTGTACACACCAATCGAATTTTAAAATTATTATTATGTAATAGGAATTATCGTTTGACGTAAACGATTAATTATATCCATAGAAACTGAGCTTACGTTCACATCTTTTCTCGTTTTTCATGACATATACGTGAATACTTACGTACGTTTCTTTACAAACCTAACATTGTCATTTAATCATTTAATTGACCAATTATTTGCTGACGCCAATATATAACAATAAACTGTATCTAATAACAATACACGTGTTAATACACGTGTTAATACAATATAAAGAAATGTTTTTTCTACATCACAAAAAAGCAGACAACTCATGATTTCACTCACCTGAAAACACGCAATATTTGCCCTGTTTTGACGTCAATCACACTTCAAATAGAACAATTAAAGGATTTTCATGATAATGCTATGTCTAGACATAGTATGGTACTTACAATGACCCATATTTAGATTCATGGCCCCTAACTATTTATATACACGTATAGAAAAATACGATTCTGACAAATGTCTGGAATCAAAGCACTGAGAGAACGTCTTGTTTTGTCTTTGATTGTATTGTATAATGCTACATGTAATTATTTTAGTAATTTTGAGGTGGACAACAATAAGTTGACAAAAATGATAACAAGCAAAGTAGAGATGTTAACAAATATGAAACAGTCACTGGGGCTAAAATTAAAATTAAGTTTGTTCGCCCTTTTTCCGACCGACCGTAAAAAACCCCGCCGACTCAAAAAAATTATTGTTGAAATTTAAACGCATTTTTTTTAATTCTCATATTTTCGCCAATAGGATATTTCCGTACGTTATTTCGCTTTAGGTTAAAAATGATCGCGATCATTCAAACGCGGGGGTTCAACAAGTCAAATGAGGAATATTCTCTGAATGAAATCAAATATTTTTCCGACCTACCGCGCTGTCTTTAAATCTAGGGTCGGTAAAGGGCAAACGAAGTACTTTTCAATTTCAGTCTGAGCACACACGATAGTATTCTTATACAATGTCCATTATATAACTTTACGAACAGAATTTTGATATCTTTTTAGACATTCTAATAGTCAAGTTCTTTTTAATTCGCAGACTAGCATGGATATCGTCAAATAATTATTTTATTCAAGTATCTACGTGATTGTGATCAGAGAACTGACTGTCGCAGAACTGTTCTTCGCTCTAATGACTGTAGTGATGATGATATTTTTCATCAGAAATAACTAATTTTGAACTTGAAAGTATCATAAAGCACCTAAAAAGACGTAAAGCACCTGAGCACGACAAACTGATGAATGAACACTTAATATACGGGGGCACACGATTGATCAACTACATGTATGTGTTACTCAATATGATGATTCAAAATGCATATATGTCCCAGTAGACTGTAAACTAGGAATCACAGTGCCAATATACAAAGATGGAAAATTAAAGACAGAATGTCTGGGTCACCGACCAGTAACACTTTTGCCAGCTGTCTGTAATGTATTCGAGAAAATTACGCACTAGAGACTAGAAAAATGGTCTAATGTATACAACAAACAGTTTCAAAATGCCCAACAGCTTGCGTATCAAAATGACATAGGACCATTAGGCTATCAGTCAACCTATAAGAGACTGTAGCGACAAATAATGAATACGAGAATACGAGGGACACTTCCGGTGCTTTCGATAATGTGATCCACGATGGACTGTTCGTGAAACTTTATATCATTTTATTTCTTTTCTTTTATTTAACACATACATGATGGTTGTCAAATGATAAACTATAAATATGAATAAACGGCCTCCCGTAGCCAGGTTTTGGCACAATGCTACAAGGCGAAATATGAAAGTGTTGTTTGTTGTTAATTATTAGGGTAGACTTAATGTTATGTTCTGAATATATAAAGTATACACGAGAAATGCTACTAGCTAAACACTCCAAATTATCACACACAAAGACTATATTGCCATAAATCAGCCACCATGGCTAAAATGAACGTCTCAAATCACAAAAGTACAAACCCATCACGGTTAAAACCATGATTTGGAAAATGTCAACTCGCATTTTACATGAGTAGCCTCGTAAACAACCATTGTCATTCGTATAAAGATAATATCGTTATCAAGATATAAACGTTACTAGTATGAACACTCTGTTGGCGATGACTGTAAACAATAAGAACCAGATATATTTAAGACAGCGTCAGATGCAAGGTATAACAAAATTATGATTTTAAAAGTGCTGTACATGGCACTAACATTCAGAATATTAGTCAACAAGGGCGACAATCGTTGATTTTTGTCGTATATGATTAGCCTCCTTTAAACTGTACAGGTAGCAATGTGATACTAGAATGACTCTCGATTGTTCATTGTTTTTATGTGACTTTTGACCATGACAATTGACCATGGGATATCAATAACTTTGAGACATACGAAGGACTTCATGTCGCGATAGCATCCACTGGTAAAATCTCCACAGCGAAGATTTTACTGTGATGTAAGGATAAGTTAAATTAGATCATTTATGCTGAAGGATTTGAAAATAAATACAATAAACAGGCTGACATATTCAACTCAAAACTCGTGTGTCATTTAAAGTAACAACACTTCACTACCAGTTTCCTTACAAGACGTTGAAAATCACTGAACTGTTTATACAACTGTGGACGACACATACGCGTTTTGAAAATTATTAACTACGAATATAAGACAATACTTCACAGATTCATAACCGCACGACTTTGTAAGGTGTGTAACTGCGTGCTTGTATGCTAATGATTATAAACAAAAGTCATGAATATTACCACTGTAGTGTATACTTATCACGATCAATATGCTGTAATTATCATTCATTAATTAAGTTCGCGTATTTCACTGCTTTGTTATAATTTTAAAAGAATGTACTGGACACTACGTTCAGCAATTGGGATGGTAAATGATGAGAAAACATGAACATTACTAGACTTGTACACAATCTAACAGAGCAGCAGTTAGGTACATACACATTCCAGCATTAAAACAATACAAGAAACACATTCTTTACTGATTTTCTGGTAAATCTTGGAGATATGAACTTCCAACTTATTGCCTTAACTATTGTCCTAATTTTAGCGAACATATCATACAAATAAATGTAAATGTGTTGTATGATCCATCCCTGTTGAACTAGCATTATTTTGCGCAGTCTATTTCTGTATACATTCATTTGTTTAACATATGAATTATGAATCTATATCGCGATAAGAAAAGTCAATATACATATATAGCAAAAGTCAAATTCTGTTTTGATCAAAGACATATATATATATATAAGAAATATAGTATTTCGTTTAGATTGTCGACTATGAGAACAGACCTCTGCAGAAATATGATCAGTTACTAATAATTCAAACAAAATTAAACTTATACGAGGTAAACCTGCGAACTGTGATCAGATATAGAAAAAATATGGTTGTTAGTCACAGTTGCCTTTATTCAGAGCCTTATATTAAACAACAACCATTATTCACAGGTGGTCGTTGGCTCATGTTTTAGTGTATTTCAACGATGTCATGTTGACAAGTGTTGATAGTTTCGTTCAGTATTTTTAATGTTCTTGTTTATGTCTCACATTGTCCCCGAAACGAACGCAGATAATTCGCATAGATCCTTGCTTAACCTGCTGGAAAAGAACCTAGTCTTTTCTACACTCATATATACGGAAGAAAAACTCAAACTAATAAATGCAATACCGTACAAGCAGTTTATTTATTAGTAGTGAAGCCAGGTAACGGTATACGTACAATACAATAACAGTTTTGTTTTTTATGTGACTTATTGTCACTGGGGTTGAACGCCGCTTTTCAACAATTTTTCAGTTAACCAGTTTTCCTGGACTGCACACTAACCAGTACTAACTTACCCTTGCACAAAGAGCAGGCAACTTCTCCACATGTGGAGGAAAATCGACATTTTTGTCAAATTTTCATAGAAGGGTATGAGCTGCCGCGATCGGGATTCGAACCCGGATCTCCGGGTTACAAGTCCAGTGCACTAACCACTGGACCACGGCCGTGGCTAATCATGACTAAGTACCGAGACTTGAGACATATTTCAACAGTTACCTAATGAACAACAGTCTAAATGAATCACAAAGACATCTGATATGAAGAGATCAAAAGATCATCTACATGAAGAACTATATGTACACCTGGGGTATCTCTCTCTCCAACGTTAAAGCTGGAAAATTATTCTGGCTATTGGTGCGACGTCAAACCCCAGCGAAAACAAAACAGAATTAAACACACTCGTTCAAACAGCATACGATTCACTGCAATAATTTTATGAAACAGATTTATCAGGCCTCTTCGGGATCTTCTTATAATAACTCTTACTGAACGTTGGTACAGTCAAACCTGTAACTGCGGTCACTTCCGAATAAAGACTACCCTGTGAATAAGGCCATCTTTGAATAACCGTCACTAATTATTTAGAACAAACTGACCATTCGTCAATAAAGACCATATTTAGTCTTTCCTAAGGGTGGTCTTAGTTCACAGGTTCGACTGTAATTAGATTTAAATGAAGCAATGCGACTTAGGTTGCATGAACATTTTAAATATCACAACCATTCGTTTAGAAATTGACTTGTACTAACGGACATGTCGTCTGCTACTAGACAGCAATCAAAATAAATGTGGTTAGTGAAGGGGAGATAAGTCGATTTTCTCAATATTTTTTATGTAAATACATGTACTTACCTCCCTTGTATATTCTGACTGTTCAGTTTTAAACACTCATTCAGAAATACAATTATATTAATGACAATTACATCAGTCACAGTACACAAACACGGATACCATACCATTAAGTATTGTCCTTAAACACGTATGATGGGTCAGTTCATAAGCTTAAGCTGACGATATGATTCTGATGACATGTTCTAAACAACTAGACAACATAATGACCATTTATCTAAAATCTTCAATATTCCACCAAATGGTGATTTGAATAAAACTTGAATAGATGTGGCGTAACTAATACGCAATGAGCGATGTTTAGAATTTAATTCATTTTGGAGCTTATGTGAAATTACCCGGAACTTACCTCAGCAGGTATGTAGTGATATCCATCAAACATCTAGACTGGACAATTTATTCTCTTACAGGCAGAGCTTTGTTAGAAAACTTGGGCCTATCAATCATTTACTTGTAACCAAATCGTGTAAAAAAGCTGTGTGTTACATGAAGATTTAGGTAATGAATAAAGTGTCTACAAATCAAAATGCTAATTTCATCACTAAACAGAGGTTTTTGTAGTAGATTAAGTGTTTTACATGAATAAGTGACAGGCTTAAAATTACTTAACTATACAACTACATGTACAGTGGAACCCCTCTGAACCGGTCGAGCCCGGGCCCAGGTCATTTGGCCGGTTTGGAGAGGATGTAGCTGTAGAGTGGAATTTTGAATTATATGGTAATTATGTTGGGACCAGAACATTCGGCTGTTTAGAGGGGAAACCGGTTTTAAGAGAAGCGGTTTGGAGGGTTTACACTGTAGTTTGTTAGAGGCTTCTTGTCAGTTGGTTTTAAACTGTAGCAAAAAATCAGAACTTCTATTTTTGACTCAATTAGAATTTGTCACTTTTCTATTAAGATTTTCACAGAAACTCGGTGCTATACAATTAAATGTTTGATAACTTTAAGCAGAATAGGCAGGAGTAGAAGAAAGACTGAATTAATTTAAATCACAACTCTAACTTTTCTTCTTGTTGACACGATTTTATACATAACAGCTATCATAGATAAATAACGACAAATGTTTCAAATTACCTATTAACGAGACAATTATTAATTGCACAAAATAACATGAAGTCGGGCACAAACCCACGGTCATAAATCTACCAAAATTCCCGTACTACGGCGAGTGCAGTTTTCCTGTTACACTTTTGACATTTTTATGCAACTCCTGAGCCAAAAGCCAGAAATAATTTTTAAATCAGATAAATAATTTTCAGACTCCGATGTTATAAAATTTGAGATCGGTCTCCAAGCTCAAATCTCATATCTTGTATTTTAATGTTTCTTAGTTAATTATGATCATACATTATGATATCATTGGTACATTATTCTGACAGCATAATTGACCTCAATATGTATTCAAGCATTGATCACCTCTGTCTTTTCAACTATTATACTTTGAGAATGGAATTGAGATTTGAGCTCTGAGACTGTCCTCAAGTTTTATAGCCTCGGGACCAGACCTAAAAACTCAGTTCAGTGATTATACTTGTAAAACTTCTTGAACACCCTTCTAGTTTCATCCATATTATGTTGCTATATAATAAAATCGCATGTATCTGTTTATTTCATAGTATGTTGCGTCTTTATTCAGAGGTCAGTTTGTTCTAAATAACCAAAATTGTTTTTTCAAAGAATTGCCTTTATTCAGAGGGTGGCCTTTATTCGGAGTAAGTCGCAAACACAGGTTAGACTGTATATTGCACTAGCCATCAATATTGCCAATTCACTTCCATCATATATATCCAATATAGACATTGTTTTTGCATGTAGGGTTGTTTTACACGTCTGGAACCGTTTCTCTTCCATAATATCTGAATATTTACAAACGTCGCACGTTTCTCGTGTTATCAGTGATTATAAAAATTCTCTAAACCTAAGCATTTGATAATACAGTACAACTCTATAGTCACTGTCCAGATATTTTTTTATTTTGTTAAAGTAACTTAAAATACCAGTAGATTACTAACCGTAAATGATGATTTTATTGTACATTATTTATTATCATATTATCATCATTTATTTTTTTTATTTCTCGCCTAATTTTGACGTTACCTTTTAGTATTCCAATAAGAAATTTACTCAAATAATCTCAAATAAACGGGTGCCATGACTCACTAGACACTAGATTTTACAAATGGATAAACGTTATCTCGACATACATCTGTCTACTGGGTATGTTGGTCCTTATTTTTAATCGACAAACTAAAATTATCGTGTTTTTTTTTAAATATATTAAGGTACGTTACGATTTCCGGCGCAATACTTAGAGATTTTGTTGCGGCAAAACATTATCAAGTAGAATGTCACGATTTTTCACTGATGTGTATCTATAGTACGAATGAAGAACAATGACACTATTTTCGTGTAATCAAAAAGAAACACAATGCAGTATTTTCATTCTACATTATTTGAACAATGAAACAAATTTTCTGATAACCTTTTGTGCCAGAAAGGATTGGAATCTGACCTTTTTCACGTTGGCTGTGCTGTTTATTGGATTATAATGACTTTGATAATTTGATAATTTGAGATATTGCAATGCCCAGTATCGAATACCCCGGCATATGCAATTTCTATCCAGATTGTTCGTTCGATATCCCTCACATACATCTCTGTCAACATCACAGCTATTCCAAGATTCTTGTAAAAAAGCCAAATAAAACTACATATGGTACAAGTGTTTCAACTATATGAAACAAAAGACATGATAAGTTAAAATAAAGCCACAAATGGTACAAGTTTTTCAACTATATGAAACAAAAGACATGATAAGTTAAAATAGAGTCACAAACAATAGTTTACTTATCAAACTTACTATTTCATGACGGAAAGTGTCTCTTTATATTCAGTAATTAGATTACATAGTCCTATCACATAAATGGAAACAAAACGCTCGAAGTTCGGTAAGACTTTCATGTCGTAAGTTCGCTCCTTTTTTATTGTTGTTGTTGTTGTTTACTTTATGAATAAGAAGTTGTTTTCATGTAATAGATTGTAGTGGATGTATTATAAACAAACTTAATGGCATTAGACGGGAAAACCTGACCATAGCGAGTCGTTTTTGCATACCTTCTCTTTATACATGTATAGTAGAGACAAACATTGGGCGCCCTCTTGTGGGTAGAGAACCTCTCACTTATATTATCTGTTGAATGAGATAAAGATACTGATATTTTTGTGGTTAAAGATTGTTTAATGAATATTAATTGTAAAAATGTACGATTACTTTATCATTGATGCATATACTTGGTACTGGATATTTTAACTGTTTATGAAGCTTATATAATAAAATGTTTCATACACCGGTGAAGCTGTTTTCTGACAGTGGAGAACAAAATGTCAGGTGCATGTAAAAATGTACAATCTAGCACAGAATTGTATTGCATGATTATTATTATTGTTATTTCAGTACAAAAAATGTGAAATATTTTGTTTGAGTATTATATTGGCAGAGAACAAGTATAGCAATTCATGTTCAATGAAGAACTTGTTAATAAAATTTGTTATGTCAAATATTTAAGTAAAACTGTCATGTGATATTGTACATTTGTTCTGCAAGAATTCAGTTATTCATATAAAGATCGTATCTAATATTTTACCATTGCTTTATTCAGACATTCTCTTGAGCCTGTCATATGATATTGTATAATCGTTATATTTAGATCTATATGCCAAGTTCTTATGTAATATTTTATGTTCGCTGTTATGCTCATGTGACGCTGTTATGCTCATGTGACGCTGTCATGTTCACGTGACGCTGTTATGTTCATGTGACGCTGTAATGTGGCATCATATATTTATAGATACTTAACTTTTAGTCATTACTTGAGAGATTTATACGTTCTTTGATTCTTAACATACATTTCTTATCACAGTCAATAATCCGTCCATTGTTATTTGTTAGAACCTGTCTATTCTAATAGGTTTCGTGGAAACTTCACCAAGTCTCGTGTCTTATTCGAGTTTTCTAAAAATCAATTCACTAAAACTTGCACAGTCATGCACAGATAATATTATGTCATATTCAAATAGACTTCAAACACACAAAAAATTTGAAGCGAAATTAAAGTACACTTTGTCGAATTTTATACACGCTACTCATATCAAGTACATACAGTGCAACCTCTCCAAACCAACGCCCTATGGGAGAAGTAAAATTATGTGGTTGTTGAGAGATTGTTGCTTTAGAGAGTTTAAATCAATGGTTAAATCGTACAGAGGGAAGGGATCTTGAAGGGATGTTGTTGCTCAAGAAAGGGCCGTTCTGGAGACGTTATGTGATGATGCATGTTTGTTATATTCAGGTCTCCATTTGAAGTTATTATACTTATCAATTCGTTTTGTTTTGCAAACTGGGAAGCAGCTGAAGTTTACAAAAGGCCGTGGTTGAGAGATGGTTGTTGCTGGGAATTAACTAAGGTATGTAGGCTACTGTAGTTAAGAAGCAGCTGAAATTTGCGAGTTACTTAAATGGAGAGGTGGTTGTTATTGGGAAGAAGCTGAGGTTTACATGTTGCTGTGGTTGGGTGGTAATCGTTATTAGGAATTAGCTGAGGTATGTGGTTGAACACTGGTATGAAATTTTCATGTTTCATGAAATTCTTGTTGAATAAAGTAAATTAAAGAACAAAGGCTGGCATAAAATCTTTATACAGTACTATTGGTCTATGTTTTTCGCTTGGAGTTCCTTGTACATAAGTTTGAGGATAGCAAAGGATGGGCTCCGTATCGATCAAAATTATAGATACGATTTTTGTATCGATACAAATACAAATGTTCAATTAAATATATGAGTTTCGTTGCAATCAAGCCTGTAAACAAAAGCATAGAGAAATAAGAAGGGACTGCAAGGTTGAGTGGTTATGGTCCCAAAAGCAGTTCGTACATGTAATTACAAGATGAAGTTATGCTGTCAACAAAACTGACATTACTCTTAATATAATTTAATAGAAACATTTTGATTAAAGAGTAAAACAGATTTCTTGAAAACATTGTTATGTTCACATATTGAATTGTGCATTAATTTTTATTGTAAAAGTCCATGTGTTCTCAAGTAAATAAATTTTCGGTCTTAAGAAAATAGTCCCGCAAATTATAAACACAAATCAACCAAAATGTAATCAATTCATTAATATCACACAAAGCAAATTCGCAATTTATTTCAAAACAATTAATATACTGAAAGTAATTATCTTGCAATATACATTCTAGACTGTTATAGTGAACCCTTGTATATAACGACATTCTGTCTGATCTGACCAATGACCGCGATTTCGTCTTCCAAATTCATGAATCAGATTGTGAACAATGAGACTTTAATATTCCTAATATTTTAACATTTTAGAAACTCTTTTTAAAATGATTTTATTTAAGTTTTAATTTCATCATGTGAATCTTAATATACATGTATTGTTATTTTGTATCTTATGTAAACTTATACTCTCATTAAATAATATACCAAAGTAAATGAACACGCAATCTTTATTTGTTCTTGAACAATAGCCTTGATATAAAACATAATAATCAAGTGAAGAACCATGCCGGAATGTCTCGACTCTGAATAGTGACCCCCTGTCTACAAAGATCTTATTTTCATTCTCCCAAAGAGGGGCACTATGGACAGTATAGACTGTACATGTATGTGTCTAGTCCTGTGTCTTTTCGGGGTTCATGCGATAGTGATATTTGAGTTAATTCAAGCTACAGGTAGGCGCGCTAGATGGCAACATTTTTACAAGAGATCACAATTTAAAAGCTGGGGGAACATATAAAGCCTTGAATAAGCAGCAATTCTCCTAACAAATCCATCTGTTTGCTGGTTGATGTCCGCTGATGAGATCCGTTTTATTTCTTGCTGTACATGATTAATATTTCTAACAAAGAACACATCATTTTTATACTCTCACTTTCTTTGGATTGTTTTCATATTTTTGTATTTTTTTTAAAAAAAATATATTAGTAACGTAAATGATTAAAACAAAGTGTTTACTAAATAAAAATATTTAAATCTACGGCTTCTTAGCTTATTTTTCTAATGAGATTGAAAATCAACTATACTATATTGGTTATATTGTTGCTAAGGTGGTCTTGAAAGATGTCAAACAGGTGATTCTGGTTAGTAAGTTGTTGAAGGCTAAGTCCCGAGGTTATAAACTTGAGAACAGTCTCCGAGCTCAAATTTCAATTCTGATCTCAAAGTATTATCGTTGAAAAGACAGAGATCATTAAAGTTCAAATATATGATAAGGTGAATTATGCTGTCAGAATAATGTATCAATAATGTCATTATTATCTGTTCACAATTAACTGCGAACATTAAAAGACAAGATATGAGATTTGAGTTCGTAGACCAATCTCAAGTTTTATAACTTCGGGCCCTGGCGTCTTGTCAAATAATGTATTTTTGTTTGAATAAAAAAAACATATTGAATAAGCTGAAAAAATGATCGTTTTTATTTTCTTTATTTTAAGTTGACACATAATTAGAAGTACATTTTAATTCATCCTTTCTTCTGCTCAACTGTTTTTAGACTTAAAAGTCTTTGTTATATTATGTGCATGAGTAAAGTTTACAATTATTACAACATGAAATAACAAAGCTTCGACTAAAATTTAGAATCGGATGTGCGATATCAACTACGCTTTAACTACGAAAATCACAGTAAATCTATCATAAATCTAAAATCAGAAGTTCGATATCCACATTCTACTCGGATCTTTGATTATGGTGCTTGGTTAACCTTCATGATACATAAGAAATCATGTACAAAAGTAAAATTAACATCGTTCTATTGTATACAACAATTGTATTTCAATATATTTGAATACTAGATTCTACACATCCCTGATATTACCCAATAATTGATACGTAATCATTATAATACTGTTAGTTCTAACTTGTAAACGTTGAAAATAGCATTGAACAGAACTGAATATAATTACATGTGATATTCAAAAATGAATATCTCAAATTCCGTAAGAAAACATTTAATTAGCTGATCATTCATATTTTATATTAAGATTATATTATTCGTTTTAAATCGTACAAAACATACAATACTCTTACACTCGAGTCGATGTCAAATTCGACATGCTATCATGACATTTTCTGTCTCCATGACAACCATAATTTTCATTCTTTTTCACCTTCTATGAAAATTTGACAAAATTGTCTATTTCCCTTCATATTGGGAGAAGTTGCCGGCTCCGTGTGGAAGGATAAGTTAGGACTGGTTAGTATGTAGTCCAGGAAAACTGGTTAGGTGAACCAGTCGCCGTATATAACTGAAAAATTGTTGAAAAACCCCAGTGATAATAAGTCACATAAAAACATAAAAAAACACACAAATAATGAATAGATTCAGGGGTTGAATCGAATGATTTTGTCTGTCATGTTTTCTTATTTTCAATTCAATTCAATTGTATTTATATAGCGCAAATATTACTGTTATATTCTATTGCGCTGCACACAAAAGTGACTTTTTAAAACACATCCGAATCAAATTCTAATTATAATAAATTTCAAAGAGACAAGTTTTATGTCTTCTTCGGAAGGAGTTCTGATCTCTGATTTATCTCAAGTCTTTCGGAAGAAAGTTCCACCATTTTGGACCAGCTATATTTTGTATTTGTCATTGTAAGGAGAAAACGAACAAACTTATGTTTGGTTTGTCATTATGAGAACCTAATGTAGCATAAGCTTCATCTATTTGTCCGACTATTTATCATTGTGAAGATTTTTGCGGAATTTTAGAAAGTGGTTCGTCTTATCGAATATTAGTGATAAACAATAGATTTAAGATGCCAAATTGTTGCTTGAGACTTCGAAATAAATCCAACGCAACGAAAACCGAACTTAAAATGTACAAAGAAGCAGAAAAATCGGGATTTTTGATGCTTTTGACATAATGAAAAATTCGTCTTAAGCGAGTTCCCCATAACGGGGATTACCTGTAAATCTTTGTAGGGCGACGATCCAAACACGCACGTTATACAAAATGTTCTAGTTACCTCCCTTCATTCAGAACTGTACAATAGGATCAATGTTTACAAACTTGGTACACGTGACTGTTTTATTTTGGTTTATACAAGGTATTAAATTCTGAACAAAAGAAAGAATGTACGATATTTAGAGTAAAAAAGTGTCTGCTTTAATGAATACACAGGAACTCGTGATAACATAATGGTTCGCACGAATACGTTACACAGCCTTCTTTGAAACGCTTTCCTGTGACTCAAAAAGAGACGAAAGTGAACACGCTCGATATTGGTGATACGTGTAATTTATCAATACAGTAAAACCTCGATTATGAGACCATCTTAGGGACCCAAAATTCGGTTGTAATAATGGGGTGGCCTAATCAGCAAGTTGATTTGTAATAGGGGTGGTCTAATCAGCAAGTTGATTTGTAATAATGGGGTGGTCTAATCAGCAAGTTGATTTGTAATAATGGGGTGGTCTAATCAGCAAGTTGATTTGTAATAATGGGGTGGTCTAATCAGCAAGTTGATTTGTAATAATGGGGTGGTCTAATCAGCAAGTTGATTTGTAATAATGGGGTGGTCTAATCAGCAAGTTGATTTGTAATAATGGGGTGGTCTAATCAGCAAGTTGATTTGTAATAATGGGGTGGTCTAATCAGCAAGTTGATTTGTAATAATGGGGTGGCCTAATCAGCAAGTTGATTTGTAATAATGGGGTGGCCTAATCAGCAAGTTGATTTGTAATAGTGGGGTGGCCTAATCAGCAAGTTGATTTGTAATAGTGGGGTGGCCTAATCAGCAAGTTGATTTGTAATAATGGGGTGGCCTAATCAGCAAGTTGATTTGTAATAGAGTAAATGGAGGCCTTTCAGAAAATAAGTTGTCGTTATGACAAGGTGGTCGTAATATTGAGGTGGGCGCTATTTGAGGTTTAATGTGCACAAATTAAGTACAACTCAGCTACAGACGCCTACACCGACAAGTAGTTTAAAGTTTTTTTAAACAGGAAAATCTGACCGATTCTCTCTTGTGCATAATAATTGTAACAGCATAAAAATCAGTTTTCTAATATACAGCAACATATTCATCTCTTGCGATTGATTCACTCTGGTACGATACTACTGGAGTAATACATTTGTGTGTTAAAGTATACAGACATAGATATACAGTACACCATTAAAGTTACAGACGCTAACCTTTTTACAGACAAAAAGTTCATTTTATATAGTGTAATGAAAACTAGATCATATAGATATATATACATGTTGTAGACTACACGACCCCCAGTCTTCCAATGGCCGACTTGATTCCCACGATAGTAAGTTGGTCCGCTACTTCAGATGGAAGTCGGTTCCAGAGAACCATAGATGGGGGGGGAAGTTGTGAAGGTAAACATAATTATTAACAGATATATTGTTGGTTGTGCCAGTTGTATTGTTAAGTGGAGATGGATTTGGAATGGCGTCAATAAATTTATTGAGGGTTGTACACATCATAGTGGCTCTGGCTGTGTTTCTACGATGTTGGAGGGTGTCTCATCTTAGATCAAACAGCATGTAGGAAACGCTTTTGAGTAACCGTATTTCACGAAACACATACATTGAACGGCTTTGAGTTGATTGGTTAAGCAGTCAATGGAGACCATTCAGTTGAAGCGTCCACCAGTGTAATTAGAGCTAGATAACCTTCATGAGTTGGTTTGAGACTAACAGACATCAGTCCATCTTGAAAATATGAAGTGCTCCACATCAGCATCAAGCATAAATTACACGTTATTAAATGTCCCCGTATCATTCACTGTCTACAACAACATTAGCAAAGTATCTCGTGACCACTACCACCTAGATCTTCTAGATAAACCATATCAAAAATGTTACGAAGAAGGCAAATTCCACCATGTCGCCATGTCATTCTAGAGAAGAAACATCACAGGAAGTCCATTTAGAACCAGATTAAATGTTAACTCTGCAGAGAATTCCCGTTTTCAGAGTCGGGTTTTAGGGCTTATACTGTCATACAATATATGACTTGAAAAAACAAAAAAATCAAAGTTTCATCACCGAGGGATTTAAACACAGAACGGAAGGTTCTGAATCCACCGTGAGATCCCTTCACTACGGATATATTTGCATCACACTTAATTTAAATTGTATGTGCTTCAATTACATTATAACTCCTGAAAACCGGACTCTCTAAAATCCGAAATTCTCAGAAAATTGAGCGATTTTTCAAGTCTCGTTGTTTTTTCTCCGATCATTAAAACTTCTCTGAAAACCGGAATTCTCGGAAAACCGGACTTTTGGCCCAGTCCGGAAAGGGTCCAGTTTTCAGGGGTTTTATTGTATTAACCCATTTTAGGATATACCTTTATTTATCTTAAGAATGTTTACATCACTGTGAAATCGAATTTGTGGCACAGTAATAATAATTTGTTGACATTGGGGCGTTTGTATGCATGAGTAAAATATTTGTTGAACATTGTAATGTATAGTAAAACAATTTCTGTTATATTTTTAGTGTGTTGGTTCTACGTATTGTCGAAATCAATATACATGTAGTGCAAATCATATCATTTATGCCACTTGCCAAGTCAACATCTGAAATTGCAGTCACGTGATGATAAGATATAACATGAAAAATGGTGATGATACACAATGCGACACAGTTGTATATACATTGTAGATGGTTTGTGCAGGCCACAAACATAGTAAGCTCCCCACAAGATCCGCTAATGTATTCTACTAACACTACAATATATACAAACTTTAGTTCATGTGTTAAATGTAAGAATGATAACAGACTTAACTCGCGACTTTAACCTGTTTTAATGTCTTCAATCACTAGATTATACCTATATTTGATTTGTGTAATTTCAAACCTATTTGGAACTATAAAACAATTGTAATCATGTTGTCATTGTTACTTCGTCAGAATCAAAATAGGACTTCTTATTCATTCCTCGTCACATAAAGACAATAAATATCATTTTTGTTTTTATCCACTCCTAGAGACATTTCAATGTTGCATTATTTTAATAATGACATGAATATTAGTTGATACACATCATCACATCCTTGATCGATATTTACTGATCTATATAAAGGACAAACACGATAAATACCGATTTTACCCCATACACTCATCACGGATTTCTTACGAGGTGAAAATATTCGCGAATATCTATTTTTGATCTGTCTTTTTTATCTACTATAATAATGATGAACATGAAGATAATATCAACACAATCCTTGCTGAAACTGTCATCTTCAGTACTTATGTACCAGTACAGTGTGTTACTGATAGGTCGATGCATGTGTTATCGTTATAATTAAACCACCAAGTTACAGCTACAATTCAACGCCCAGGACATATCCAAATATTGAATTTCCAATTGAAAAACTTGATTCGAAAAAGGGACGGCATCATGATCTTTGGTTCAAGAAATGTTTTTGTTCATGTATTTTCTCAATAGGCTACTTGTGCAGAACTGAAAATCAGATTTTCTTTTCAAATTTAATTGTCATTTTCTAATCACTCATCATAGTCATTTCTTACCATTACAGACAGCAGACGACAGTCATTATCCAATAATGTCAACTACAGTTAACATCAATTAACATCAACTACAGACAACAACATATACCAGGAACTACAGTCAGCATCACATGCCATTAACTACAGTCAACAACACATACCATTAACTACAGTCAGCATCACATGCCATTAACTACAGTCAACAACACATACCATTAACTACAGTCAGCATCACATGCCATTAACTGCAGTCAACAATATATACCATTAATTACAGTCAACAATACACACCATCACCCACAGTCAACAACACATACCATCAACCACAGTCAACAGCACATACCATTAATAACAGTCAACAATACACACCATCACCCACAGTCAACAACACATACCATCAACCACAGTCAACATCACATATTAATTACAGTCAACAACACACACCATCAACCACAGTCAACATCACATACAATCAACCACAGTCAACATCATATACAATCAACCACAGTCAACAACACATACCATCAACCACAGTCAACATCACATACAATCAACCA
Source organism: Lutraria rhynchaena (assembly GCA_008271625.1). Lineage (NCBI taxonomy): Eukaryota > Metazoa > Mollusca > Bivalvia > Venerida > Mactridae > Lutraria > Lutraria rhynchaena. The sequence goes on from VIBL01000366.1 coordinate 70,074, forward strand.
CAGTCAACATCATATACAATCAACCACAGTCAACATCACATACAATCAACCACAGTCAACATCATACACAATCAACCACAGCCAACAACACATACCATCAACCACAATCAACAACAAACACCATCAGCAACAGTTAACAAGACACACCATTAAATACAGTCAACAACACATACCAATTTAACATCAAACATTATCCCCATATTTTCATTTTTATGCTCATGAAACTATTTATACTCACACCAAAACTAATTTCAAAAGAATATGCATCAGCAGTTCAGTTTTTATTCACAAATCAGCAACTACATGCCTACAAACATACAGATATATATACACAGAACAGTGCAAATATAGCATTAGATAATTACATCACATAGCAAATTATAAAGAAAAGATATGTATCAAGATACCAAGACATAGGTGTTATGTATAAATGAATAATGCAATATCATTTACATTATAAAACTGACACAGACAGCACATAAAGTACAGATAACACATTGAAGTATACATTGTCAATCAACATATTAAACAAGACATAAAATTTTCCGAACATAAAAGTTACGAAACATGTAGTGTATTAGTACTATAGTTCTTGTTTCAAAATATTGATGCTTAAAGATTGTAAGTATCTGTCAGCAGTTTGACAGCATCAAATGATAAAACTTTAAATCATGAAGGTACAGTTTTGTATTTTAGAATATTTGTTTCTTCAGTGCTTTTTTTCATTATAGGGGCATTGTGGCAGGGCCCGTGGAGAAGGGAAATTTGTTTTAGAGGGGGAAGTAGGGGAAATTCGAAACAGTGAACATCTTTAATTTAATGCTTATATTGTGTAGTACCCTCATTAAAATTACAAAAGAAGAAAATTCAATATACTCTCTTTCAGTTTCAATATGTCAATGAAAGCATTAATGACCATCTCAATTATGGCCACATCCTTCTTTCAATTCACCCTGATCTGTCACTACTTTTCTTTTGACTGATAGAGGGGTGTTTTCCTGAACTAGGGGGAAAATATATACTTTTTGGAAAGAGGAATCAGGCCGAATTTCGGCTAAAATATGGCCAATTTCAGAAACAATTATATATAACCACAAGAAGCCATCAAATCAATGCATTTTTATTCATCTAAGAAGCGCATAATATATATTTTATATATGATTCACACAAGATCATCAGTTTATAGCTATCAAGATAATAAAAAGAAAACTAAAGGTTATAGACTCATTTTAATTATACTACAGATAACCGCCTGTATGACATGTATTTATTATTGTTCAATACGGGTCCGAATATAGCAGACAATATAGCGGACAATGTGTATTCAAAACAAAACACTGGTTATATAGACAGGTTTACAAGTTTTAATTTATGCCGGTTCAAAATCGTTTCGATTGTTTCAATACTCGGGAAGTGGAAACTCAAAATGTGGCTCAAAATAATGGACAACTTCAATGATCGACATATAATTACATTTTTTTTGTGATTTTCATGACGTTGCAAATATTTTGAGCCATGCATATAAGCTCAAAGCTCACCCTGGTTTCACAATAGATAATGATTACCTTAAGGAGATCTAAACAGCCAGATCTCATCTATGACCACTATTTTAATCATATAGATCTAAGTATCCAAAGTCGAAAATTACGACGGCATATCCTGCAAAAATAGTTGCTAATAGGAGAGTTATTGCTGATGTTTTCCCAAACTGGAACTGTCTGGTCAACTTTGATAGACTGACTGATATTCTTATCACTGGAAGACTTGATACGTCACAAACCCAGTATACTCAACCCTCTCTGGAATCAGTGAAATCCACTGTCAGTGATCATTTAATATTAGACAACTCAATATCAAGTAATGTGCAGTCTATCAGACAAACAGAGGTTAATCATGAGAGTGGTAACCGGATGTTGATGCCGCAAAATTCAACATCTGAGAGGTTTCGCTCCTCACAGAATATCTACGCCATGAAAAGGTGACACAACAAGATGCGTATATGCAGTTATTACACTCTGAGAGTGTTGCACACAGCCATAAAACGAGGTCTAAAATAGTGAATAAGCACAGTCGCTGATTATTAAGAACAATAGACCTCCAAATAAAGGCCATCTGTCAATAAAGACCACACTTTGCCTTTCCCAAGGGTGGCCTTTGTTCACAGGTTTAACTATTTATCATAAACACATAGTTACAGTAAATGCATAAACTACATACTGACAACTGAAAAACACATACTGACATAATCACGCGCATTTTCAGACTGAATCACGCTCACATGCTTAAGTATCTATGACACGTGTGATTTCAAATACCTGCCCAAAATGATATTTTTCAATGTTATATTACAATCTTACATTCATTAATGACATTTGGGACATTGTTAGTCTTGTCACAAGCTTCCTGGAAATTTCTAAATGTCTAAATACCAATATTTCGGGGGCCTCAGAAGGCTCCGGTATCCCTGGACCTCCACCAGTACTCACCACGGGTTTTGTGCCCCCCGGACCCCGGTTTTAAAAAGTCAAATACCTTGAATTTTCTGTCCCTTGGCAACTTTGCTCATGAAGGACAAAACAAACAATTTCAAATAAAGTGGTAGGTTCACTCAGACCTTGTATTAGAATATCTTAATATCATGACAAAAAAGGTTGAATGTTTCTTCAATAAAAATGAGTTCAAAAGTCGTCTGAAATAAGAAATGTTACCATAGCAACGAAGTAAATTCCCATCTACAAACAAGGAAACTCGATATCACCTAACAAGTTTTCCTGGACTGTATACTAACCAGCACTAATTCACCCTTTCACAAGGAGCCGGCGACATATGGGGGAAAATCGACATTTTTGTCAAATTTTCATAGAAGGGTATGACCTGTCGCGATCGGGATTCGAACCCGGATCTCCTGGTTACAAGTCCAGCACGGTAACCACTGGACCACGGCCGCGGCCGATTAGTTTTGTAAAGTCCATATGATAGTAAATGGTGACTACTGTGATTAAATATTTTTATCCGGTGGTTGCTATGGAAACGCGGAAGTCCTGCTGTTGCGTACATTTAGGGCTGTTCCTTGTTTATACTGAAGAAACTACACCTCAGTTTGACAAAATCTCTGCAGCAAAATAAATAATCTACTTAAAACAAGATTGTGTACAAAATGACCAACCTGACTCTAAAAGTTTTCTTAATGTGACTTAACTGACCCCCTTTATGGTTACACCGGAGGTAAATTGATCCAATGTTTAATACAAATAAATATGAAATAAGATTTCAATCATCCAGAGTAAACTGAAAATTACATAATCAACATTTGTTTTTCCCAGATACTTCAAAAACTTGACTCATAACACTTTGATAAACAAAAAAACCGTGCCTGAAACTACCTCGACATTCACTAAAATTTGAAATATGAAGTCCCACACCCGACACATTTATATTTTGGATATACATATGATATATACAGACTTACAATTTGTCCAAGTTTCGTGGTGGCTCATCACTTTATTATAAGTTATGTTGAAGCATTATTTTTGTATACATTATTAACACATTTACTGTTATAATGATTATCTTGTATTTAATGTATGAACTTTGGGATTTTTGAAGTGTTTGTAGGCTACATATTAGTTTAATGTTTTAGGAAGAGACTCAGTAGTTCAGCAGTTAGCTTCACTGATTACTACTCTGAAATCATTGATTAAATGGATCTAGATTTGATATTTCATAACCTAGTTTCTATACGCATTGTAGAATTTATTCTTGTTTATTTACATGAAATCTCCCTTCTATCCCAGTAAATAAATGAATAATATTACCTGCTTTCAGATTCTTGATGAAGATTTTTAAAGATGTATACAGTATTATAATTATGTACACAAATACATAAAGGTGCATACTTTAAGCATTTAGAATGATTTACTAGTAAGTATTATTAAACGAATTATGTTAACTTTATCAGGCACATGAAATCTACAATACTAGTCATAATAAACTTTTTTCTCTGCTCGGTACTAAGTTATGTCCACTTACATTCAAGGTTTCAAGAAAATAAATTGTGAGTGATGTTTTATGCCAGTGAGTTTAAAGCAAGGTTTAAAAATTGTATGTAGTTCCTGTACCTTCTTTTGTCTGTCCGTTTATGAGTACAGGTATGTACTCATGAATGTTTTACTGATATTTATCATGTATATGCAAAAGAGAGTATATTTGCTATCGATTACTGTAACTTATTTATTTCTTCAGTGTTTTGAAGCCACATCAAGATAGTTAATCAGTTTTACAAAACCTTTCAAGAAAAAGTTGCAGCTAGGATGTTGTCATGAAAATTTCTTTTTATTAAGATTTTAAAGAGTGTAATGCTACATGCATGAATTGTGTAATGCAGCACATGTCTAGATGATGAACGTTATAAGTCTTTCACTAATGTGATGTTTAATGTTTTCCGTTTTATGCACGTTCCTCTTATTGTATATAATTTATTTAATGTTACATGTTATGTGTCTGATTGATAAATGTACATGTTCAATATAGTGTCCTTTTCTGAGAAATGATATTTAATGAATACTTATAAATCAGTACATTATTCGCAAGATTAATATAAAATGTGTGATTTTTAGCAACTGATTCTTTTATGATAGTACAGAATGTTATTGTATATCTTATTTGATGTTTCATGTTACAAGAGTAATGCATACATCTAATTGATATGTGCTTTCAGTTTTAGTTCTTTGTACTTTGTTGTCTTTTTAAGTTTCCTTTTCAAATCTTAAATGTATTAAGTGACTTGTGATGAAAATTGTAATCTATTTTGAAAGTTGAAAAGTTATCACCAGTTGAAAAAATGTCATTTTTGTATGCTTTCATTATACTATTTCTATCATTGTTTTCACAGCAACTTCTTTTTTGCACTTTTGATATCGATATTAGCTGTGAAATCATTTCATATTTTCAAAACAATTACTTATTTTTATTACTTTAGTACACTGAAATCAATTCTCTTTCAGTTACCATAGCAACCACAGTTTGATTAAAATGTTTAAAACTGTTTGATTTAGTTTATTATTTATTAGAATCAAACTATTTAGAATGTTCAATGATACAAAATGTCTGGTGATATTATGTTCAAAAAACAATTATGCCAATAATTAGTGTGTTTTAAAATGTACTTATAGGAGAATGTTTCTGTTTCCATGGAAAAAATAATAAAATGCATTGCAGAAAAATGCTTTATCATTTATTTGTACACATATGTGAAAATTTGAAATATTTTCATGCGGTTTTTGCATGACAACATATGAAATTAGTTGTGAATACAATGAACTATGTAACCATGACAACCAAAAGAATATTGGAATAAATATGGTTGATTTCATTCTTACATCTTCTAATGCAAGATCGTTTACATGGGGACAGACCAACCAACCAACCAACAACCAGGCCCGGGTGATTCCAGTATCCCCAGGAAAAGTCGCTAAAAGACCCTGGCTACTCATGCGACATTAAGGTACAGTGAAAAAATAATTCATTGAATTCATTTTGGTGAAATATTTCACAGCAATGTTTATGAAGCATGGTTCTTTCGTGATAAAATATTGACGCAATTTCATAAAAATGAGTTTGGGCAACTAAGTCTCATGCTGACTCTTGTAAACGATGTATAAGTAAAGGGAGATAACTCGAGTAGCTTTATTGACATAGAACCCAAATGCAAGCCTCAGATTTGGTACTATTGTGTGTGTGTGTGTGAATTGTGTTTCATGTTAATTTATGTTAAGCGGTAAGTAACCTGATAGAGGCATGTAATATGAATAGTTTAATCTATACAAATTAATAAATTTTAAATGTGACATTCATTCATTGATACAAACATCGTAGGATTATATATTTTGTACAAATTTAATTGTAACTAAATTAAATTAAATAATTGTTACGAACATAACTGAGTTGTTCAAACGGACATGTTTTTCAAATAAACTAAATTTACTTAACTTTGTTGTTGCTAGGCAACATAACTATGTATATACATCATGTATTTTGTTGAACGAAGAAAAAATGGTATGATATTTACATTGTAACACAGCTACATGTAATGTTCCAAATTAAATTGATCAAGAAACATTAAAAACTGTTTTTATTGTATTTATTAATTTCACTTTCATCTTCAATTATGTTTGATTTTTTGCTTCTACAGTAAAAGTGGATACATAAAAGCGGCTTTAGGTATGTAACAAATGCGTATTAAGAGCTGAAATTTTCAAATTATGTGCTCGACGTGATGTATGTTCAAAATGTACAATAAAATGGAAATGACAAATTTACCTCCAATATACTGATTTTTGCTGACTGAGTCACAGATTAATAAATAAATGATAATTTATCAATTTCTGGTAAAAAAAATATTTAATAGTTTTAAAAATTCGTTATTTAATAGTTTGGGTATAAAGATAATTACTGCATTGCATGCGTATTAAGATTAACGAAGCATGAATAGATCACATTATATGACTTGTAAAATAGGCCATTCAAATATACTACAACACTTTCTTTCTACTGTTAATAATACCCGTTACCCCAGTTACCTCTATTTGCGTAATACAGACCAATGTGCGTCACGCAGTCGTGGAAATTAGTGTAACTCGAGAAAGAAAGTGAACTCGAATTAAACGTAAAATAGTTTAACAATGGATGGATTAAAGGGTGATAATTGATGTATTATTCAATTTTATGAAATTGAAAAATATACTTCTAACTCGAATTATCACTAAAACGTCATAGATATCAATGTGCGTCACGACACGAGCAAGAAGTGAGTTTGTTTGTCGCAACTAATATTTTAACAATAGATAGATTAAAAAGTGAAAATTGATATTTTCATTGTACTGAAAGCTAAAAATACATTTTTTATACTAAGTCTTAACCAGGGATCGGCCTTTCATATACATCATGGAGTTACTTACGACAAATTTCTTTCGTCACATTTGCCTGCGTTGGACGCTTGTACAAATTTTAAATGATACATATCCATCTATTAACAACAGTGAGATTAGTTCAGCTTGTCTACATCCGATTATCTAAAACAGAATTTAAAATACAATATGTTTTTCTGAATACGATTATGAATAGTGGATATCTAACTCCGACATAACACAGCTTTCAACATGCGCATCTATACGGCTTGAAAAATAAACAGCCACTTTATGTGTACTTTCATATATAGCAACAACAACTGAAAGCAAAAAGAACTGGCCTAGAGGTTATAAAACTTGAGTTCGGTCTCCAAGCTCAAATCTCCTATTTTGTCTTGTCATGTTTATACATTAATTTTGATAAAACAGTGTTCATGTCAATGATACTTTATTCTGACGGCCAAATTGTAGACTTAATTAAACATTAAATAGCTACATCTTTTCAATCAGAACATATTGATAATGGAATTTAGATTTGAGCCCGGAGACTGTGGGGCCTGCAACTTCTTGGACCATTCTGTCACCAGTCACCAACATTCTTATCAAAGCAAATGTTGAATGATTGACTTATTCACATTTTGAACTATGACCTCTAAACACAGGGATATATCTTTAATATCTACAGTATTTTACAAAAATATAGCCGGACACATTAAATTATACTACATTGTAATTTATTTTAGTTCGATTGTAAAACAAGCAGTTTTGCTTATATTAATCACGCTCGAGTCCGCTTCCTGGACACTACTTCAGTACCGTGTCCGAAAAATGGGATTGTGAAGTTCATGAACGAAACCTGTCGATGCCGGGATTCGAACTAGGACCTTCAGATCACAGGTCGGACGCTATTCCTCTAGATCACGATGCCTCACATTAAATGGAGGATTATGCGAGGTAGGGATTATTCCTAAAAAAAAACGTCGGAAATGGATATTTGATCAAAATGTTTTGAAGAAAGAACAAGAACACCTCCTTAATGAATGATTGTTCACAAACGAACGTATTTTAGAATCCAATCTACAAATAATGATTTTTTTTTCACTAGATTTAATGTCGTTTTTCCATATATACGGCGGCCGTTTATCTTTACCAGTTTTCCTGGACTGCATACTAACCAGTACTAACTTACCTTCTACAAGAAGCCGACAACTTCTCCACATATGGAGGAAAATTGACATTTTTGTCAAATTTTCGTACAAGGGTATGACCTGCCGCGACTGGAATTCGAACCCGGATCTCCGGGTTGCAAGTCCAGCGCACTAACCACTGGACCACGGTCGTGGCTAATTAGTAATGAAACAAATAGTTAATAAACAAAAAAAACTTATACTAAATTGTTGTTATACAAACGTGTGATGTGAAATTCGATGGTTTCATGATCACAGGTAAAATATTGAATCATCTCTTACTTAAGTATAATAATTAATAATGTCGTATTTCAGTGTCATGTGCACTTAAAAATAAATTCGAATGAATAACAATTATACGCCGACTTTATTTCAATACCATTTCCCCAATGTCTGTGGAAAATAACCGTCGTTATAATTTAAAATAATTTCTTCCGATTATCTTCAGAAGAATAAGACAGAATTATAGAGATATCATTTCATACAACCTGTACTGTATGTGTAGTTAAAATTGCTATCATGTCATAAAAAGAACGCTCGCTGTGCACAAGGCCTAAACAAAAAAGGTTTGTTTCCAGTTACATGTCCCAAAAATATGGGTCGATTAGGGATTTTTTTCTTTTATGTTTTTTAACAGATATCGATCAACACTGTTGTGAAAATTACAATATAGCACTTACATTTGGATGCCGTAAAAAACTTATGAGTCGGCAGGTAAAAGATGGGTCGGTTGGGTAACCGGAAACAAACCGTTTTTAGGCCTAATGAGAAACCTAATGAGAAACGCTCTATGTAGGGGTCCGATAAGGACTGTATAATTCAAGAAATTTAGCTTTAAACTCTCTAAACAATGTAAAAAAGTGAAAAAAGTACTAAAACTTTATTGAAATAATCTAAAAAGAAAAAGTGCATGCGAATCTTAAGACATTCAACTTTTGAATTTAATTAAAGTAAATTTAATCTGTGTAAATGTCTCAATTATCCCTCTGTTACAACACATGTCAGTTTTTTCCTTCTTATTTCAATGTAACATATAGGTATCAACTTTTACCTAATAATAGATCAAACGTGTATCATTATACAAAAGTAAAAAAAACAATATCAGTTGAAAGAAGAAAAAATTTAATCATCGTTGGAGTAAATTTAAATTTTAATTAATAAAAGAAATATACTTTCCGATTGTAATTTTATTGACCACTGACGATCGCAGATGGACCTAAAAATTGGACACGGCTTGCTTAGGCGCTTAGATATGTCTATGAAACGGGCCCTTGGAAACTAACAACTATTGTTCGTTTTAAGCGGCGAATATGGTATTTTATGTCCAACATGTATATTATTGGTGTCATGTATTTATTATAATGAACAACAGTTTAATATGAGTTGATGGTGCCACGGTGCATATAACATGTACACACTTGTCCGGCTGAACTCCACCATTAAAGGCGCCCTGTTATTAAGAGCACTTCTCCAGAACCATAATTGTTTGTAATAGAGGAGTTTTAAATACTTCAAAATATAGTCTTTAAGCACAGTATTGATTGTGGTTTAGTAATATGAAGTTATCATACAGCAAGGGATGTGAAAGTTAATATTTTACTATGTTAAGTTTTGAATCAGCCAACCTTTTAATTGCACGAGTTTTTCGTGCACACGGACATAGAAATCTTAATTGAGTATAATTATGCAACATAGAGCGTGTATTTGAACTTGACATCTTAACAAAAAAATCCTGAACTTTTTGCAAAACGTGCAGATAGTCGTGTTTGATGGATAGTTTATTAGAAGTACCACGAAAATACGAGACCTTGAATCATTTAGTACGGCGTCTCTGGAACAAAATGAAAATCTCAGGTTTAAATGATACCTATTTATCTCATAGATCATATTAGAATAACTTGGTGGTTTAATTTAATTAACAATAAAATCACACCTGGGAAGAAATTTCATCATGGAAAAGAATAAACATGTGACTTTTATACATAATTGTCCTCTGTTCAGGCGTTTATTTGGTATTCTGAGCACTTGATGTTCACAGATAACTGTTTATAAGGGTGGGTATTACATGAAATGAAAATTTTTAAAAAATGACTAAATTACTATTAATGAAACATACCTCTGAGGCCTCTTCAGAATCTATTTATAATAACCCTTACTGAACGCTTGTAATTAGTTGATTTGTATTTGAGATATTTTGCAACCATTTGTTTGAAATAGATTTGTACTAACGGACATGTCTGCAATTAAACAGCAACAAATATATTCTTGGTTAGGGAAGGGGAGATAAGTCGATTTACCCAATAATTTTGTTGTGGATAATTACCTCCCTTGTTATTCAATATTGAGTACAAAACTTTTATATTTTTTTTGCATGTGACTTATTGTCACTGGGGCTTAACGCTGTTTTCAACAATTTTTCAGTTATATATGGCGACCGGTTCACCTAACCAGTTTTCCTGGACTGTATACTAACCAGTACTAACTTACCCTTCCACAACGAGCCAGCAACTTCTCCACATATAGAGGAAAATCGACATTTGTGTCAAATTTTCTCAGAAGGGCATAACCAGCCGCTGCCGGGATTCGAACCCGGATCCCCGGGTTGCAAGTCCAGCGCACTAACCACTGGACCACGGCCGCGGCTTTTAGATTTTGAGTATACGAATTAATATACATTGAAAATTTTCAGTCGCTTTTGTACAGATGTAAATCTGAATACAAAATGAAGAACATTAAGAACATATACAGTGTAACCACTCCGGAGTGACTCTCTCTGGAGCAACAACCTCCCTTCAACAATAACAACATGATTCTCCCACAGTACGATTTAACTATTAATTAAATCTCTCAAAATTTCTCAATATTGATATAATTTTGCTTCTCCCAGATAACAATAACATCAGCCACATTACACAAGCACAAATAATATATCAGTATGTAATGTCTTAAAAACGTATAATGGGTCAATTTACAAACATAAGCTGACTGTATAATTCTGATGCCATATTCTAAACAAAGACTGGACAACATGATGACCATTTATCTAAAATCTTCAATATTCCACCAGAATATAACTAGAATAAACGTGGCGTAACTCATGTAAAAACCAGACCCAAAAAGAAAATCGACCACAAGAATTCAGGCTATGCATGATGTTTATAATCATACGCATTGTGGAGTAATGTGTGACAGCTTATGTGTTAAGACGTCTGTCAATGATGTATGATATATGTGAAATTTTAATGAACATGGCTGCACTTAGAAGACGGAAAGAACGTTTTGATCAAATTATGACTTAATGGGAAATTCAGTATTTGAAATTGAGTGTCGAAAGAGTCTGCAATTGAAGAATTTATCTGGCTGCCTGTGTTATTTATAAGCAAACATAATACATTCGGCAAGTAGATGTCTATGAATGTCACGTGTTTTAAAATTACATATATTGCATATTGATTGACTATTGAACGACCTGGACAGCAAAACACGGACTGACGAGATGGCATGGATAACTTCACTGTTTTTACATTACCATAAATGTAATGGTTTCACTGTATCATGTATGAATAAAAATCTGTTAAATTCACAATCACATGTCACTCTATCTTTACATTTATTCAATGGAATATTGTGATTTTTATCCGGAAATACTGCATTTTGAAGATACAGCGTTAAATAATGAAATAGTCCATACAAGTGTTTTACACACATCCGGAGTGAAATTGGTTACGGAAGCCCTTAGTAACTGTTATGTACAGACTTAATAATTATGTAGTTGACTAATTGTCTAGTAGTTGTATGTGTTAGCATGGTACATAATTTCTTTAGGAAAGACAGTCTTCTTTTCGCTATATCGGCGTCGATTAGATACCAACCGAGGGAGCTCAGTACCATGTCGGTTCGTGTAGAATCGGGAAGATGTTGTTGTTTTTTTCATGACAATCCTTTGAAATCTTTGATATTTTTGGGGGTCTGCCATCGGCATATTATGCTACAGTTCAACACCGTACAGTAGAGTTGACAATGATACAGAACGCACAATGGATGTCATTCTAATAAGATTTATGTCTCCAGGTTTGTTTTCTACAGAGAGCACAGAATATAACGAAAATAGTCCTTGACGGATTCTTTTTTTAATAGTGTCTCTGACATTTATTGCGCTGTTAAATTTTATACCTACAATAGAGAAATATCATCACATAGGATACAGTAAGTCTCGGAAGAGTATAAGTCATAGAAACATTGGGGAACAACGATACCATTCTGTAAATCCGTTTTAGTATAGTTTATGGATGGCATACAAGCACAGAATATGATCTTATATATGATCAAATATTTATACGCACAATAAGGCACGAAAAGAAAACTTTTTGGTTTTACGACCTAGGACGCAGATTTTTTTTCTGTGCACGTGCGAATTGTGCGTAACGGGCGCCACGCCTTTGTGAGCATATTTGCTCAAACAAGTTTTATACCTGATAATCGATTACAGTTAATGTTCTGTAGAGCGTCAATGTGAAAATTCTACTGATTTTTAACAATACTAACACCGCCTCTACCTATTTTGTGATTATCACTGACTTCTTCGTAAATAGTATATGACCTATACTTAGTACGAATTGAGACAAGACATGTAGCATAGTTTTGTGTAAGTTTATGTTCACTGATACAGGCTTTATCAACACCATATTGATCTAAAAGCTTCGACAGCGATGTCAATGAGGACATTATTTCACTTACATTCCATGTAAATACATTCACATTGTTGCAGTCATGTCTATGAATTTCAGAATTACTCATTTCAATACTGATATATGTACTATAAGCAACAATAAATATAGGTATGAAGGTTAGGGGGATTGATAAGTCAACATTTTCATTTTGACGCTTAATCATTTCATCGTTAGTATATAATAATGCATCGCAAGCGGCCTCAGAATACCATCTGTGACCTTACATTTTTCCTTTGTTTCTACTACATGACTATCTGACTGATAGGGAGAAGGTTTTGCACCAAGGTTGCCTCTACTCGTAGCAATCATTTTAGCTGCCACTGGAAATATGTTTTTGCTTTTAAGGAATTCCAATAGGCCTTCTCTGTTGGTACATGATGTAATACCATCAATGTAACACCGGTGAGTATGACGAGAAGGCACGCTTTTGAAGATCGGTTCATTAGTATAGTTATGGTTATCTATCTTTAAAATTCTAATTTTATCAGCGGATACTGATGTATAAAATTGTAGTAAATAGTGATGTTTTGAGTGGACCACAAATAAATTATTACACAGTAGAAGACAAGCTTTGCAGTCGTTACCAGGGTGTAGCCAGGGAAAATAAAATAGTAAGCATACTCACCGAATGTGCCATTGGGGGTGCACGAGAGGGGGGTGGGGGACCTCCCAGAAAATTTGGATAATTATGCAGGACGTCTGTAAGTGCATTCTGAGCCCATACAGAGGCACTTTCTATCCGATTTTTATGTCTTCTGAAGACGACATGGCAACTCCGACTAATGCGTGGATTTTTTTACACTACGCACGTGCCTAGCGTGCGTAATGGTAGCTACGCCCTTGGTTACTGCCCAATGGATTACATATATATGCAAAATTAATAGTGTGTGGACCTGATTACAATACGTCTGTAATAAAGATACTCATTCAGAACAAATTAACATAAACAATTAAAAAATATACTAATCCGGTATGAAAATGTTGTCTCAACATCTCGTACAGATAAGCTAAGTTTATTTCCGGGTTATCATTGTCTGATTCTTCTTAAGAGAAAATGATAACAAATTAAAATTAAAACGAGTATTTTCATCATATAATACTCCTGTAAACACAAGATAGCTGCCTATTTTACACTCCTGTGTGAAAATAGGTCTTAAATCGGTCATAAATAGCGGACAATTGTTAACTACGGACAGCGGACACTGAAAAGGATTTTAGAATCCATATTTATTTTCAAGGAGAATTCGCTAATTTTTTTTTTGTTTCCATGCTCTATTGAGGAAATATTTAATGTATCATTTCAAAGGAATCATTTTTTTCCTTCCCGATATGAGAGTTATGACTATCTTTGTATAGTTGTTTATTTTTAAATACATTTAATTTTTTTAAAAATATCTAATTATCGAATGACGTCAACAATTGATTATGACCCATATGACTGAGCAGAAGTTCACGTGTTTTCTCGTGTTCTATGAAATGCACGAAGTTACATACGTCAATGGCCACGAAGTTTTTTGCAAATCTTACATTGTGGTCATTATCGGATAATGACCAATTATTTGATGACGTTAATAAACAACAATAAATACATTGTACAACAACATGTTATTACAATTTGTGTTTATTTACGGTGTAAAGGAAGTTTTTTTATCACAGAAGAATAGACAGCTCATGATTTCACTCACGTGAAAACACGCTATGCATGCCTTGTATTGACGTCAATCACACCACAAACAGAACAATAATAGGAATTTCATAACAATACTATGTCTAGACATTGTCTGGTATTTACATTGACCCGAAATAAGGGCCATGGCCGTGTTTATTTATAGACAAGTGCATTTGTATTTTGAAAAAGATGTCTCGAATCAAAGCACTGAGAGAGCTCAACATTTTGACGAACTATGTTTTCAAAGAAAACAAAAACTATAAGATCTGAACTCAATACATTTAATATATTAGTCTAAAACATGTAACAAAAACACTGCAAATGTTACAATACGTTATATGGAAACAACTCTCACTAGAACTTTTAAGACCATCTGACTAATTACCTCCCTTGACCTATACTTGACAATATTTCGATTTGTTTCACGTAAAGTGTAGACTGTATGGTATTTATAATTAGGAGACTTCTGTTTTCTTATACTACTTGTAATGATATATATTACATAAAGGACACAATGTTACTAACAAGATTGAATTACAGCAAACACAGATTCTAAATAGAATTTTTACAAATTAAAATAGTTAAGAACCCTTCAAATTCAATCAAAAGAATAAGCTTATTCAGAAACATTTTTCTGTTAAACAAAATATTAGAGATGTAATAAAAAGTGGTATATTAACATTGTGTGTTGTGCTAAACCAAACTTACGACGCATTTATTCAATAACAGCAATTGTGAATAAAATGTGATTAATTTGGAAGAATTGAATATTGATATTAATTATGAATTATTTTGAACCGTTATTAACTGATTTTAGCTACATTTACATATTTTCGTAAAATAATCCCCACGCTTAATTGTTTTGTTCACAACACCAATAGCCATACCCTGATTTACGTTTTCATTTTTTTTCAGATATAAATCCTCTTGGAAAAAACCTGCGCAACATATATAAAACACAAATAGCTTCGGTCATAAACGGTATATTTACAGTAAAACCTCACTTAGCAACCACCCCAATGTTACGACCACTTTGCTATAACGACCACATTTTTGTAACCTGATTACAAAAACGCCACTACGATTCAACTTGGTAATGAGACCACCTCATTAATACCACAGATTATCCGGATCCAAAATGTGGTCGTATTATCGAGGTTTCACTGTATTAAAACAACTACATGCGTTTAACGACAATACAAACTATTCGTTGGCACGAAAACAGAGTGCTTGAGCAGTTGAACAATAAAAATTAGGAAAGTAAAAAGTAGCGTACCTTTAACTTTTATATAAAATGATGGTAAGTGATGATGAGACAAGTGACAGTTATATACACGATATCAACAAATGATTATAATATACTGTTGGTCAGTCATTTATACTCCCACCAATGTTTCCTTCATCGCCGTACTACGTCAACCAGACTTCACCTATACAGTATCAGTCTACCGCCCAGAACAGTCGTGAGCAATGACACGATGCAGAGTATATTACAACGACTGGATAATATGGACCAAAAACTGAACCAACTACGTACAATTCAAACAACAGTTGACAAAATTACAGAACGGCTTAATTCTATGGACAAGAAAATCAATGATATCGAGAGATCAAATACATATCTCAGTGATCAATATGAGGAGCTATTTGCTGGAACTGACCAAAATTCTAAGGATTTAGTTACAACAGATAAATTGAAATTATTTGATACTATGGTGACTTCTATCTTGTTTTATGGGTCTGATGTATGGGGATTCCATAAAGGACCCGACATTGAGAAAATTCATATTAAATTTTTGAAACGATTGTTAAATGTACGACAGCAAACATCGAATTTAGCTGTTTATGGGGAACTCGGACGTTTCCCACTGTTTGTTATTTGTAAAACCAGAATTCTTAAATATTGGTTTAATATTATCAAAGATCCTTCTACATTATGTTTTAAGCTGTTTAACCAAAGAGATATTTTTGGCAATTTTGTTAATGTTTGGTCTTTAAATGTCAAAACGTTGTTAGATGAATTAGGTTTTTCTAATTTATGGGACGCTGGACCAATCTCTAATATCCAGTTGAATTTAATACTTCAAAATGTTTGTGATCAATATCTGCAACATTGGTATAGTTTAGTTCAGGAGTCACCAAAACTAAGAACATTTAAATTGTATAAAAATATATTTGAATATGAAAACTACTTGGATTTTGTAAGAAATGAAAAATTTCGTACTACATTGTCTCGTATGAAATGCGCAGCTCATAAGCTTGCTATTGAAGAAGGTCGTTATAATAATACACAAGTAAATGCTAGAACTTGTCTGAAATGTAATATGAATTGTATTGAAAATGAGTATCATTTCGTTCTGGTTTGTCCGTGTTATAGAAACCTTAGAAATGAATTATTTCCTAGATACTATTGCCATTGGCCTACTGTGCATAAGTTTGAATATATGTTATCTTGTAAAAGTAAATGTTTGACAGTTAAGTTAGCTAAGTATATTTACAAGGCTACGAAGCATAGAAATTAACTCTTACTCTTTTAGTCTAGTTTAATTGTACTGCAGTAGAAATGTATTGTCAAGTTAGTATATTACTGCACTTTTCTGTTATCAATATGTATTTTTATGTCATTTATATATTGCTATGCATTGTGTATAACAGTAGTAGGTGTACCGCCAAAGATTATAATGGCGACGAACACCATGTGTTCATGCTGAATAAACATTCTGTTCTGTTCTGTTATAAACAAACAAACATCAAACAAACCACTAACAGGTTAATCAAAAACCACAAAAAATTCTCCCAGTCACGGGTATCTTCTAAAGGTTTAACCTTCCATATAAAGTTCTCCCAGTCACGGGTATCTTCTGAAGGTTTAACCTTCCATATAAAGTTCTACGGCTTCCAAAGCTTATCGTGATGATAACGTAAATGAAAGGATACCAACTCGCATATTGAAGATACTAAACTATAAATATAATTTACAGAAGAATGCGTTTTATTTGTGTGAAACTACATTGACTTGTACCTAGATAGTTCTTCATTATTCCATTATTTCTGATTGTGTTGACTTAGATCCCAGTCTGGTCCATCAAGCAGGTGAAGATGAAGACATTGTTAATAGTAGTAGTAGTAAAATTTCTGATAGATAACGTGACTTAGACATACCAGTATACTAATCCTTCATGTGCTCAAACACTTGTATATCTGGATACAAATTATTAGATATTCATAAAACGGACAATTTGTAAATGATAATACTAAATGGTGAACACTGCGGCATTATTAAACTAATATTCAGACACTCGTCAGTCATCGATTATTTCACTGTATCAGTCAGCTAACTGTAATTTTTTACCAGCTTTTAGGTGAAGTAGACAACATTTTTTCAGACTGACATTGCATACTGTCTACGAAATTTAAGATTAACTTATAAGAACATGGACGGTCTTACCCTCAACACACTAACAGCGATGAGACGCTAGTATGTTAAAATAATTTCTTGAAAATTCATATCTTATTTCTAGTATTGATAAAAATACAAACAACCCGCCAGAGCGTAATTATTAAAAGATAAAATAATATGCGTGGGGCGTGGCCCATAGATTTCTTTTATTAGCGCCAAATAGTTAGACAATGCATGATTTTACCAATCCCGCATCCTAGATTCAACTCTGTAAATACCTCAACCCGACTAAAAAGTTACTGATTCTCTGAAAATTATTCTCT
Source organism: Lutraria rhynchaena (assembly GCA_008271625.1). Taxonomy (NCBI): domain Eukaryota; kingdom Metazoa; phylum Mollusca; class Bivalvia; order Venerida; family Mactridae; genus Lutraria; species Lutraria rhynchaena. The sequence continues at coordinate 88,288 of VIBL01000366.1, forward strand.
AAACACCGGTCTTACACGACCAGCTATAAGTCATCATATAAGGGTAGTGTTCCCTCCTCCCCACTGGTACGGGCCTCAATGTCATACAGCTAGAAACACCTACAATCACGCAAATCTTATTAATTAAACCGATCACGGGTTAACAAGCAACGGTCAGGGGCAGTTACTGGATGTTTGATAAGGGTGATGCGTAAAGTCTAGGCCCTTGTGCTATAAAACTTGAGAACAATCTTATTTTCACAGGTGAAGCATTCTGGTTTGAAACATATAACAGTCAAATGATTAAATACATTTCAGATCATTTTAGCCGGTAAAATAACATAGGATTGAAATCTTCATTGTTTAGTAAAAATTAAGTTAGAAATATCCAAGGACAAAATATGAAATTTGAGCTTGGAGACTGATGTCAAGTTTTTTATCTTTGGACCTCGATGTTTACGTAGAATATGGACACAATCAGCACATGGCTGACGCTTTTTTATTTATGCTTGCCAGATTTTAGAAGGGACACATGCCAGCTCCGCGCCCCGCTAAAACCGCCCTTGACGGTTACATATTATAAGACAAGGAGATTCCAACATAAACGTCATACTTTGTTTAGATCTAAAAGTAGATTATCCGTGAAGTAATACAATTTGTATGATTTGAAGCATAAATAATTTAGTGTTTCATCATTTGAACGCGGATCAGAAGATTCAATATCTATCGTAAGATCCTTTACACCACGGATATTTTTGTATCATTCTTGATTTAAATCATAATTATATACATGTACATTTATTTCTTCCAGTTCTGGAGTTCATAGTAACATGAACTCATATACAGTGATATATGTACATGATAATTTCCATAAATAAACAGGGAACAGAATACACATGCATAAATGGTTTCAGATAACAATCTTACATGCATATATTTACTGAGCATAATTATAGAATAAGGTTACAGACGTGTCAAAAGCTTAATTTTATCACATACATTAAACTTTATTAGCCGTTTTACAACCAGTGATGTACTGCCGCATAAGTTAGTGTCCAACCAAAGTACTCACATATGTATGTTTAAGCAGTACCATATACACCCTTTCTGTATATAATAAATACTTCTACGTTATACCGTCTTAAAAAGGTTGTACAACAATCTTATCATGTAAACTTGGTCGTTTCTGACACGGTCAAATAACATACTTAACACTGTATCAAACTGCTGATATCGATATATGAATATATACCAACTGCTTGAAGTATAAAGTTCCATAAAATATGTCTGATGGTAGACAGTTCTGAGTAATAGTTAAATACACGTGGGTTTCTTCCTGATTCTTGGCAAGTTGGAACAATCCGACAAAGCAAACTTCCAGTTAATGACCCTAAAAATTTTAGATCAATTACGGTTCTCAGCTGTGGTTCTTAGACAAGATTTTTACTGGAATATTTAATAACCACATTAGTCCCTTCCTTGAACATCAAACTGGGTTTCGGTCCACGTACTCCACACCTGATCATATATTTGCTTTAAAATGTTTAGAACAAAAACTAAAATTAGAACACCGGAAGTGCTTTTATTTTTTCCGTGACTTTTCAGCAGCCTTGGATCGCATTTGCCGAGGTCTTTGGGGCAAAATTTTCAAAATCGGTACCAGAGGGCAAATATTTGATCAGAAATATGTACGTTAGTATAAAATCTTTTGTTTCAGTGAATGATGAAATTTCAAAACGATCGTCTCTTCCTTATTTTCAATGTACATGAATGACATTGAGGCATACTCCTAAACATTGATTGATAGAATTTAGCTGGACATTGATATTAATGACACTGTGTATTTTCTTACATTAATGTTTTTTATATACAGACGACACATTAAAATTCAGCGATAACCAAATTCAATTTTAAACTGTCCGAATAATTTTTTTCGAAAATTGTAAACGCTTGAAGTTGAATATTAATTATTAAAAAAAACTAAGGAGTCAGCAATATGTCTTGTTTTTAAATTTGCTATGAACAATCTAGGGATTGAAACTGTGAAAGAATACAAATATTTGATATTACAGTTCTCCGGGTAGTTTTCAAGGTGTCGTCTGCACACTATAATTCAAGTCAGTAAAGAAATGTTTCAACCCCTGGTAAGAATAAATAAACTTGACTTACAACTTACTCCATCATACCATTTTACCAATTCTTACTTATGGTTGCGAGGTCTGAGTTTATGAAAACCTGGACTTCCTCGAACAATTACATTGCAATTTTGTAACCCTGAACAACTTGAATTACAAAGGAATTATTGACCGCCGGTCCAAAAATAAGTGGTCGTTATGGCAAGGTGGTCGTGATATTGAGGTGGTCGCTATTTGAGGTTTTACTGTAGTATACTCCAAAGACATTCATTTTCCCGACAAACGTACTGTAAAATCGACATTTTACTTTATACGATAGTATATTGCTGCCATCCACTTAAAATAATCGCATGTTGTCTACATGTATACTGGTTAGTATGCTCCATCACCGGCTATACTACATGTATACTGGTTAGTATGCTCCGTCACCGGCTATACTACATGTATACTGGTTAGTATGCTCCATCACCGGCTTTTCTACATGTACTAGGGATCATATTAGGGACTACATGTAATTATTTGTTCATTTGTTTAATGCGGTTGCTGTAGATGGGTGATTTTACAAAGGAATGTAAGCGTGATAAAGTAATAGCAGAAGATAATAGAATCAACTTTCAACAAAAGAATAATTCCTCATAACCTACGTTTTGGTAGAGAAAATACACGCGACGACTTTCGTGCAGAATACTCGGAGTAGGCAGCATAAATATGAACTTATAAATGTAGTCTTCGTTTAAATCATTGTTATTTGCAGAATGCTATATCTTCCGGAAGTGTACCTGGCGATTTGGATCAATGAGTATGTGAAATATGGCTCAATTAGGTTATCCCCTAAAATTAGAAGTACCTTCACTACCCGGTGAAAAACTGATTTTATCGGAAATTTGGGGGTGCCTGTTAGGGGTTATGTCAGATATCTTCTGGACAATAACTTTGACATCTGTCAGAATATATCAACTAATATAGTACAGACTGGTTGCTATTCCCGGGTCCATTCCTGTATTATATATTTACAATGTGTGTTTTTAAGATTTTTATATACTCACATTGATCAGTATACAACACGATACTGAAACGTTCAGACCTTTGAACTCACATCAGGGAGAAGAGATTGTATTCGTCGAAATTTTTAACACAACGTTTTTACGGAGTTTTGTTAGTTCGCTGATATTTGGTTCCCCTTGTAGAAATAACCAAATAAATTCTTTTCAAAAGCATAAAATTTACACAATTCTTCAAAAAAAAAAATTATTTCCAAGTGTCCGTGACAAGTATTGGACGCTCTCCCGCAATGTAGTCATCAAACAATACTTAAGTAAAACAATAAAATATAACAATACGAGCAGGATAAATTGACCGACAAATCTAACTACAACCAGTTGAACATCCGAGTAGTAGGGATGCTATTTCTACATTTTGTAAATGAAAAATGATAAATGACACCATTTTACTCACTATGCTGGAGTACTTATAGATTTCGCGGTAGTTTATAAAAATTTAATAACATTTAAGACAATGTTACAACTAGACACGTCTTTGTTCGCTAGTACAGTAAAATTACACTCTACGGTCGCACCTAAACTACGGTCGTCCGCATATTACGGTCACTTTTTCCCGGTCCCGAATTGTTTGTTCTTTAATTATTTAAATAATTGGCCGTATGTCTCGATATTACGGTCGGCCGTCTCCAAAATACGGCCAATTTATTACGGTTTCGAATCTTAAAATGACGCTGTTTTACGTTCCGTACTACGGTCGGGTACGGATGTTTTAATCTTTAAGCCTTACCCAATAACATATCCGATAAACAAACTTGGCTGGACCCGTGAAAGGCGTGAAAAACATCGACACACATGCTTTTGATGACAATCGATATTGAGATGTTTTTAATTGAAATTAATTATGAGCTTTTGATCAACGGTGGCATCGTTCGCTGGAAGAATGTTTGTGCAACAAGTTCAGGGTTTCCCCGACGAACAAAAATGTGCGTTTTGACTCAAAAATACATCAGATGGTCTGTTAGAATTTGTCAGTTGCGTCCTTGCTAGTGTACATTTTTCAAGTACAAAAATGCGCAGTAAATGTATAATTCATTACGACAATACCGGTAGTCAAACAAGAACAATTCGAAATGTTCCCTAAATGAGGAAACAAACTTTGGACGAAATTTTCGTCCGAAAATAAATAGAGTTTTTTGGTTTGAAGAGCTTAATGATGCCATCGCCGTACTCAATGTAATTTACGATCTGTGAAAACTTATGGTTATGTTCTGAAATAAATCTATGCTGTTTTGAGTCTTTAGAGAACTGGAAATCACTAGGAAAAAAATGACTACCTAAAAAGGGGCAATTACGGTCAGCTGTCTTCATGTTTCACTATTAAGGCCGACTCGCTTTTAAGGCACACCGTACACTATCTAAACGTAAGATAATAAATATTCATAGTGTTCTTATTTCTATATTGATAAATAAACATCATCGGTTTGATTCAAATAACAGCCTGCAATAAAACCTCGATATAAAAGTCACCTTTGTGTTTATAATGGGATAATTTAATATTGAGAACATCGCTAAGTTTAACTATATTCTTGTTTCTGAAAATAGAAGCGCTTTTTATCTTATTTCTAACCCAGATTCAACAATTAATAAAGATTACATTAGGTATACAGTCATCTCTAAAATTCTACATGCGCTAATCGCTATATCAAATCACTTCAGCAAAAATATTGCGATTTTAAGTTGTAGTTGTATTTCAGGTAATAAGTGAAATTCATATATTACACTCAATGAAGGAGCCCTGGTAATCGAGTGGTTATTGTTTCAGACTAGTGATCATTAATCCCTCACCGCTGTGAGTTTGAACCCCTCCCGGTGCCGGACAATTTTTACGTGTGAGGAACTGTCCAGCTAGTTTACGAAAGGTTGGTGGTTCTACCCAGGCCTGGGCCATCCTAAAAAAAAATGAAAAACAACGAGGCCACAGTATGTTGAATATGCGTAACATGTGTTTTTTCTTTACAGAATAGAACAGTTTTGTGATGATGATGACCGTCATAATAATTGCAATAATTAAAAGTTATGTTGTTGGTGATGATGAGCAGAATTAGTGCAATGATGATGAATTGATGATGATGATGATTGCGATGATTTTGTGATTATTATAATTTGTAGTTCTATAACTTTATATCAAAATGCATGTGACATATACGTTTTAAGTTTTAACTGAGAAATTGCGCAGGCGAATATTTCACATAAGACGTACATGTATATCTTTTCTACGGTCGAGTATGACACACGCGCGTTACATATTCTATTTATGACACATACGGCTCAACAAAGCTGTACATTAGCTTACGGAAGCTATTTTCATTCTCCCGCTGAATCGGATTTTTTCGATTATATTTGGAGACACCATGTGGAACAGGCAGTCGGCGAGATTTTTTCACGAACTTTAAGCCGGTCCGGAAGCAGTTGTTACATCCGCCGTAGTTGAGTGCGCGATACAGTCCCTACCAAAGGAAATATCAGTCAGCGAAGATACGATGTAACATGAACACATCATCTACGCATACTATCTTGTGCTATAGCAAACTTATTCACCTCTATGTTAAGAAATGACTATATTCCCGATGAACTCAAGTGTAGCTTAATAACAACATTACACAAAGACGGAAAAAATCAAAAGACAATCCTAATAATTATAAAGCGATCACCCGTCTTCAACGATTTTGAAACTAAACAAAACCGTCTTGCTTGAAAGATCAAAGGAACGATATTATCAAAGATCAGTAAACAAGAGGGAGGATTCCAGGAACAGCTCGGATGTCTAATAACTTCATTTATGTTAAGGGAATGCTTGCAATTTTCTCGGGAATATAACTCCACAGTGTACGCGTGTTGTCTGGATGGACGACAAGTGTTTGATGACTCGTTTCATAAACTGTACGAAAGTAAAATGTGCTCACCACCCGTTACAGATGACACGGGTTAGTCGTGTTGTCACAGACTGGAATGGATAAATATTGTCTATATGTTACAAGTAGTCAAACCTGTGTTTCCGGCCACCTCCTCCGAATAAAGACCACCCCGTGAATTAAGGCCACTCTTTGAAAAAATCGCCACCGATTAATTAGAACAAACACATTTGTCTTTCCAAAGGATGGCATTTGTTCACAGGTTTGACTGTATTCACGTAAATGGATAAACTTACACAACGTACAGAAATTAGCTGTAATCTCATTCAATGATCCGTGATCAATACTCCGTGAAAAAGACCGTCATTTAAATTTGGAAACGACATAATAAGTGAAGCATCCTCCTATATTCACCTATATTGGATCTTAACTTGTGTACTTCGCAGCCCCTGAATGATGCGTGCGCCAAGCTATGAAGACATATCACAACATTATCAACAGTGGAATTCTGCCATGTTTAAGGAGCCCAGTGACACAAATATATATGAATCTGTTATGGTGTCTAAGGCTGTGCATGGCTGTGAGTTATGGAACTTTTACGCTAAAAGCGATATCCTTAGACTGGAGAAAGCTCAATATATTGAAATACCCCAGTATTTAGCAGCCGATACATTGTTAAGTACACTTCAACTAACAGTAACATGACCAAATATTATCTTTCATGCATTTAAACCTGTGTACTTTTATTAATACTGAATGTCGCACATTTTCACTTTAAACTCATAACATAACATAACGTAACATAACATAACATAGGCCATTTTTATATTGTATTATGGGATTTCTCCTTAGTGACTGTTGCTATGTTATGTTTACAATAGAATTTCTTCGAGTTGTCAAATTACTTTAGAAACATGCTAAGAGGAAATTTAAGGTAGCAGTCATGTTTTATTATACATTTTATGGAAGATTTTTTTATTCAATGACGTCTGACAGAGATACTACTTTCCTATTAAAACTCACGTTGAGAAATGAAGGAACGGAAGGTTCTACACCTTAAACGTATGTCTGTCAATCAATATCAAAGAATTAAGCCACGAGTGTATGAAATGTGAACATTCTAATTGCATCTCACAAAGTTGTAACTCCAAATACAAATTTATCATTTCAAAACTGTTCTACAAAACAGCGAATGTGCATGAAAAAACAACAGAATGTGTTACAATCATCTTAAACATCTGTAAAAATCCAAATGTTCCATAAAACACAATGAACGATAGACAGTAACTCACTTTCAACAAATGTCACCTTTCAGAGAATCCATAGATTAATTCTTGCAAATCACAGGGATGTCAATTAATAAAACAATGAAGACGACAACAGACGTATACTAGTACGTCAACAACACATTTATCAATATATGTGTGTATTTAAGAATAACAAATATCCTGTGTTAATGTCACAACACAACTATTCTTGTTTATATCATCACTTTTACATTTGTCAATATTATACATGTATTACCATTATCATCATCATCATCATCATGAATTATCGATACGTTAGTCTGCCGCACGAAACTTTGGACACTCATCTAATATTTCGTCAATGAAATGTCAAATGTACACCAATCACATTTCCCTTCTGAATTCATTATTTAAATAAATTTCCTCCAAACACAACTCCGAATCAACTACCCGCCTTTTCTCCATGTTTACAGTTTACCATCAACACTCAATGTCAAACAGAAATAACTGAACATCAAGTAATAGCTTTTTGTCATATTAATAATATACAGAAAAATACAACCCGAATCTTCGAATCGAATCCAACCACGTGTACAACTTTATTTCTATGTAAGAATCGTCTTAAATAACAATGGAAAACCATATTAAAGAAAAGTACTTGTGATATGAAATGATCATACTGACAACATAAGATATCAATCCCCATTTATATTTTGTCCGATATTTCTTAATTTGATAACATTCAGACTGCACATTGTTTATAACTTGTATAGTGATTATAAGACATTTTTTTCCTAGTTTGGTATAATTTAAGTTATAGCTTTTCTTGTTTCCCCAAAGAAACTCAATTGTATTCGGTTATTCTTTTCAATGTGGAAATAAACTGAATAATGCATCAAGAAAATGAAAACATTTGCGACCATAATTTCATTGAATAAAACTCTATATTCATTCATACATATCCAATACAAAAAGAAATGTTAATATGACAAAGGTATATCTTTATGTAAATAAATTGACATATTATTCCAATGATGATTTAGTCTAATTTGATTTTTGTGATCGATTTCGTTTCTTTTTGTATTGAATATACAGTAAAACCTCGATAATAAGGAAAAAAAAACTTTATAAAAATGGAGTGCGAGTGAAATAATATGATCACGTGACTTTATATCGATGTAGTGGTGAAAATATTTCGAAATATGGTAGCAATAATTCGGAAAGCATTGTAAGAATATAATTATCTTGAACATTTTGACAAACGGATACGTTGTTAGCCTACAGGTAGAGGGGCAACTGTGGATTGAACCGGAAATAAAACTAAAATTCTTCATCCAACAGAAACTTAATAGAATTTATCTACAAAAGATAATAGCGACTTTGTTACATGCAGTAATATAATTATACATTACTTATAAAACATAAAAAATATTAATTAATATTAGTATTAAATTAATATTAAAAATAATGTTAAAATTTTAAATTATTTAAATACTAAATAGAATACATTCATAATGCTTTATCAACTTAACAACAACTAATAATTAAAGTTAAGTGAAGGGACTTCCTTAGTCGAGTGGTTATGGTCTCTGACTGGTAATCATTAGCCACTCAGGCTGTGAGTTTGAATCCCACCAAGGACCAGACAAATGTCACATGTGAGGAAGCTGCCCAATTAGTCTACAGAAGGTCGGTGGTTCTATTCAAAATATCTAATTTGAAAATTCTTATTCTTAGTTTCAAAAAAGGCCGCAAAATGAGTTGCTACAAAAATGGTTCATCATTTTCAATATACAGTAGAACCTTTCTAATCTGAACTTGCTCAGACAGACAAATGTTCGGATTAGAGAAGTTTCCGGAATACAAAGTTTCTGGATTCCGAAAGTTTTTTAGCATTAAATACATAATAAAACATCGGGACCAGCTGACGCGTTCGGTTTAGAGAGGATTCCGGATTGGAAAGTTTCAGATTAGAGAAGTTCGACTGTATTATCATTACATAAAGAGACCCGCATTTGTTGTCATTACGTTTTGAATGTAAGTATGTACGTAATTCGGTACATTCAACAGTTCATTTAATATAATTAGACAACAAAATGACTGTTTCTCTTTATATTGAATACATGTACACAGTAAAACTTAAACATTAAGACCATTATTAAGTGTCTATTACACGACACCTAGTGGTCTTAATGTTGAAGTAGTATAGATCAAAGAGAGGTTTTACTGTTGTTGATTTAATGTGATAAATTACCATTAACGAGAATAGTGAATGTTACGGTGCAAAGTCGATATTATCCTCGCCTACCTTGAGTTCAGATGTTGATGTTGTATAATAATCCAATTTTATGAATAAAAACGCATTATTTCAGTACAATTATGTAGAAACGCACATATTAATTCCAAAGCACAACGAATACAAAAGCACTTTAAGCACATATTTAACACACCTTTAACACTAAAACACAAGTTTTACTCCAAAACGAATAGAAAAACACTGAATTCCTGAACCTGATTCCTTAACCGGACTTCAGAACCGGACTCCTTAACCGGACATGGCGGGTTCAAACCAAGGCAGCTGCTGACGAGAGTGGTTGATTAAAGTTGAACTTCAATGTCCCAGACTTCGGATCATAAGGTTATTTCTTCAAAAGTGTTAGTCACTTACACATCGGCTAAGACATCCTGGTGTCTGATTCAAGGCTCAATGTTCCACAGCTCTCCCAGACACTCGTACTGTCGTAGCTTCCATCCCATAATGTGTTACCATGGGAACATGATGTACACGCATAAAGAAATGCTGAATCAGCAGTGTTACACCAACAACTGAAAAATACATAAATGTATATAAAAATACATGTTTATATTATCATTCAAACAATTTATTATGTATAGAAATATAAAGTCCTGACAAGAAGAAGCCAATTAGATTGCGAAAACGACCATGATCGTGAAAACCTTGCAACATTACCAGACTCTTCATCCAGTAAGAATGATATGATTGGTTTGAAGACATGAAAATACTACTAGCTATAATTCAATGATAATTACGGAGTACCCAATGTCCGAAAGCTTTTTTTCATTACACAGGCGAGTTCAAATTTTAGACCGAGCGAGGATTGAGCCCTTCAATCCTTGAAATACGAAGCCGAGCACTTAGTTGATTGAACTATCGAAAGCTACAATTACTGAGAGTCGCGCGAATAATTCAGATTATGTGATTTTTATCAAAAGAGGGGTGGGTCAAAAATTTTAATCTCTAAGAATATCAAAGGTGTAGATTTAGACTGACAAGAAAATATACTATGAAAATACATTAGTTACATAAGTGTCATGAAACACTTTCTATCAATTTCACTGATTGACAATGTCAGGGATATCCAAGTATTTGGTTTTCAAAATGTCATGCATGTCAAGTATGCATGTGCATATAAAATAATAGTATACCACAAGTTGTTTCTTGGTGATACTGATACAGTCATCATGGTTGGACCTGAGTCTGGTAAAATTCTGTATTATCAATGAAGTAGTCGCCAGTCATTTAAAATGTTATACATTGTTGATCCTGAAATATAATGAATTATAATAATACATCTATACATATTGTATTACAAATGTAGAAGGTAATAAGAAATGGAACCTCTCTAATTGTTTATTTCATGTATGAAAGGCAATACAAATCAATGGAATAGATTCTCATCCTTTGTTGGATAACATCACGGGGGTTCATTAATCAATTTTATATAAATAATGCATACAATGAGAGAAATCATTCTAAATTTTCGCTATATGTGAGATTGACAAATTGGTATAGCTTATAATACATTTGTTGCTTGTATGTTCTAAAATAAAGCAGCGTTGTATTAATCACCAGTAAAATAAATGATATGGATTATTTTAGACTGTGAAACACGGACAGATTGACATTTTCAATGGTATCTTAAAGGTGTACTTAGAATTCGTGGATTTGACCAGTTGAACATGTGGGTGTAAGGGAGATAATCACTACATTTTATGTTTTTATGTGACTTATTATCACTGGGGTTTAACACCGTTTTTTCAACAATTTTTCAGTTATATACGGCGACCGGATCACTTATCAAGTTTTCCTGGACTGTATACTAACCAGTACTAACTTACCCTTCCACAAGGAGCCGACAACTTCTCTACATATGGAGGAAAATCAACATTTTTGTCCAATTTTAATAGAACTGTTTTTATAACCGACATACACATACACAAATCTCCGCAGAATACTTTTACTCCATATTCTCATGAACAAGATTTTTTCACATCGTAGAACATGTGTAATCATTTAATGAAAGGGACATACACACCGGAATGTCTTATATCCATTATGAATAAAACACACGCTTATCTGGTTTTGAATGCCAATATTTCCGGGCTAAATATTTAACAGTCGATTCGAATTTTGAAATTGTCAACAATTTCTGACCAAGTGTTTTAGAATTAAGAACATACTTGACCAAATCCATTCATACTGATCAGAAACATTCTTTTTTATTTTAACCTTTTAGGTATGATGACCGCATTATGTACGGTTTCGCTGTATCGTAAAAATATTTGGGTGAATTTGAATAATCACGGAAAACACTAAAAAAACACCCTGTATTGTCCTTGATAGGTTTGAAGCGTGGATATTCATACAAAGAATATAGAGAGTGTAAAATTTAGCCGGTAGCAGACGAAATAAAACTTAAATTGTAATTAATTTTAAGAGCTTTCTAGTAGAAATACACAAAATGATTACGTTTTATTTTTCATCGTTTAAAATTCTGTGTACAAGGTATATAAGTGATTAGTATTTACATGGCCAATTGTGTCATTTCTATCGTCGATTTCTCTTAAGGGTCTGGTCATTTTACATCAGTTATGCTACATTTATTCCAGTAACAAAGAAAGGTATAAACAAATCGTCACTTGATTAAATCTCGATAATTAGGACACCTTCGGGAAATCGGTAGTTATAATGAAATGGTCTCTTTATCAACTTGAATTATAGGAGAGTTATTGGATGCCGGTACGAAAAAGTGGTCTTTATAACAAGGTGGTCGTAATACTTAGGTGGTCGCTGTTTGAGGTTTTACTGTAATACTATGTATATGATAATACATATTATATCTAAACAATAACTTGTTTAAGTCACTCATGATAACATCACTCGTAATGTTTATTATACAGTATAACCTCTGAAAACCGTACCTCTTCCGGAATGGGCCAAAAGTTCGGTTTCCAGGGAAATCCGGTTTTTAGGGAGTCAGGTTTTCAGAAGTTTTTCTGTATATTGATGTATCACGACTATTACACTAGAAGTACACTATTCAATCAACTTTAATTTCTCTTACGAATATGTTGTATGATTCAACATTTATGTAACGTTTAACTATATTAGATGTTTATTTGTATATCCAACGGAAAATGACTCCTACAAAGTGCACGGAGAAGTTCTCCGGTTTTAAATTGAATCTGAATAATAAGATTACATATAACCATTCGTAAATCGTTGGTTTATCGTACAATATAATCGAGGTTAACGTTAATGTTGTGTAATTGAGTCCAGGCTGATTGTTGAGAGAATATTCAGAAAAAAAAAAACACAAAACAAAAATAACGCAATATACATCTTAATGCACGCAACATGTTTCTATGATAACATGTCGTAATACAAAGGTTGTATTAAAATAAGTTTACCCGTTGATAATTGAAGGATTTTGTGGAATCAAGATTGTTTAAAGAAAGAAAATAAAGTATTAGGCTCGGATTTGAAATTTTGATAGCATACTGTTTTATGGCCTGACGTAACAATTTACGTATAAATATACCCATATTATTATAACAACTACTTTATACTTTAAGATGACAATTTTCCTTACAAGCAAGTAACAATGAACCCTGTTTTATTCTGCAATGGACCCCTGTGTATTAACTAGAAATCTGACACAGTACGGAATACATCCCAAATACAAAAAAGTGTTGTGGAGAATGTGGAGTGAAACATGGGCCGGGGAAAGCCCTTTACGATTTGATTCCTTTTATTTCCTGCGTCAACTACAGTGTGGGCGGAAGTACGAAGACGAAAAATTGATTGTACAAAATAATAGAACAGTTCTAAAATTAATCGAACAAAAGAGTCATAATTACCTCCATTGACATAATTTACAGAACGCAATAAACTAAGTTAAACTAATAAATATTTCCTAAACAATAAGAACATCAAATTAATCAAAACCAACCGATGAACAGAAATTAGAATCGTGTACTCGAACACAGAATGAATGATGGTAAAAAAGTGAAATAGCTACTAAGTTATTTCATACAAGGTCCGATTTTCAGAGAATTTCAGAGTTTTACTGTACATTCATAATGATGAAACATCGTCAAAAATAGTGTAACGGTGCTCATAAAATATAGATTTACAGTTGTTTGTATGTTTTACGAAACTTAAATAGTTGGTAGTTTTAGCACTGATATATTAATCTATTAGTATGAAAACAAATGAAATAATGAAGTAGCTGTTTCAAAAATAACGACATTCACAACTTATTAGATCGCGCATGCGCAAAACGTCAGCCTCATTAAAATATCAAGACTGGTCTAGCAGCACTGCAAACGTCCATTATTGAATTTATCTGATTCTATTTCATTCATCGACATTAAAGTGTATATATCGTTTTGTATACGCGTTGCTTTTTGGAAAGCGATCATATGTCATCGTTTCTATCTGCATGGACCCAAGACCAACAAATTCATACACATACAAAATATAGTTCGATGACGTTCAAGTAAATCAGACGAAAAATATCCAAAACTTTGTATATCAAAGTAAATAGAAGCAAAGAATCTGCTTACGGTACCTCCGAATAAGACCACCCTATGAATAAAGGTCATTCTTTGAAAAACCGTCACTAATTATTTGGGACAAACTGACCTCCGAACAAAGGCCAACTGTCGATAAAAACCACATTTTGTCTTTCCCAATGGTGGCCTTTGTTCACAGATTTGACTGTATATTAAAATTTTAGTCTCAGATTCCGACTGAAAATAATTAGCTGAACATCTTAATTTGCACTGTATATTTTAGCTTGATTGTGAAACAAGCAATTTTGCTTATATTAATCACGCTCGAGTCCGCTTCCTGGACACTACACCAGTACTGCGTCCGAAAAATGGGATTGTGAAGTGCATGAACGAAACCCGTCGAAGTCGGTATTAGAACTCGGACCTTCGGATCAGAGGTCGGACGCTCTACCTCTAGACCACAATGCCTCCCAATATCTTAATTATCAGCGAAAATTGTTTTTACGATATAAAATGTTTGTCAAACCTCAGTAAAATTATACAGTATAAGAATATTAATGTACGTCTAAGAAAAAAACGAAAAAAAAAACTTTAAATTTCAAACGATTACTGGTATATGATGGTCTTAAACGCAAATGATAGTCTTAAAAGAAAAATACCAAAACAGTCGTTTTTTTCTAAATTATTCGGTATTTTATTTGTGGACTGAAAGTTTTACATTTCTTTTACATTAAAAAACAATCATGTCTCTGTTTGATTTTATGCGCGTGTTTGTATGTTATCTATATTCGCTCTGCTTTTAGTTAAAGTGATTATTCAAAAACAATAAAATAACTTGTTGATTTTTTCCTTCATATGATCACTCAACTGTTTGTTTCTGAGAGCTATGTTGAATTTCTGACGGACAACAATATGATTTTTATTTTGGGTAATGCGCCCATTTTTGCCGATTTCATGGTTACATGTTTATGAACCATTATGGTGAAATTCGGCAGGAAACTTAATGATAAGACACCAGAAAACATGAAAAGTTCTGTCTTTGTTTTGCTCTTAGCAGGTCAGTGTATGACTGAAAAATTGACATTTCTCTTTTTTGCACCAAAAGTCCAGTGCTTAACATCAGCGTATCAAGATTAAAGATGCGTTGAAGTAACAAATCAAAGTAAAAAATATGGATTTTACACACTTTTGTAGATCACCATTCAAAGAAACATCCAATATTCATACAGTTTCCTTCACAAATAAAGTAACTGAAAAGGTTTCAAATCTTTGTTCATATAGATAATGACAGATGTTTTTATATGCTAAAATCCTTTAGCCCATCTTTCATCTTTCATCAAAGATTGAACTGTCTTTTACTTCTGACGAACCAGACATCTTAATTGTACGAATTCACTTTTTATCAATTGAATTATGTCGTATTATTGACTGTATAACCAATTGCTCATTAATTCAACACCGTCATTTACCGATATACAAAATGTCATGATTAATTGAATGAAACTACCCATGTAATTTTGATTACATCAAGGCAATAAAAATCCCATTAGGCTCCCTCCTTCGACCTAAATAATGCCGCAACATTGAGCTGTCTTTAAAGTAGAGAGTTACATGGATAGATTTATATTCTGGCTGTCCCCATCAAGAAGGCGTTAAAAGTTACCCCCATGTTGAAGAGTGTTCAGTTGTATGTTTTTGTTAAAAATATATGATAATCAAATAAATGATACAAGCGCATATGGAAATGATAGTAATCAACATTTATAAAACACCATTCCGTGTAGCTAAGACATAGATCTGTACAACCATGTATTATATGCGTATGTATATAATATGATGTTACAGTAAAGCCCATGAAAACCGGACCCATGCTGGACTGGACCAAAAGACCGATTTTCTGAGTATTCCGATTTTCAGAGTCCTGTTTTCAGGGGTTAGACTATATTATGATTTCATAAAGAAACAAGTTTGATTTTGACCGGTCAGACAGGTTAGCTAAGTTCCGAGTCTATACAGCCTCAGAGTCCAGTGTTCAACCTGCGTAATACCATTTTCTTCTAGAACTTGAATAGTTCTAAACGTCCATTTCCGATTGTATTACGCCTTCACAGATATTGATGCATTTAACCGTTGAAAATGGTCGATTATCCGCTGTTCAATATGCGGTGTCAAATTAATCGTTAATTAATAAGTTTAACCGTTTTTCACGGCAAATTCTCCATTGGATATTTTATATCTGATTTACATTTTCATATTATATTTATTTACACTAAAATAATAAAACAAATTTCATGTGAATATCTCGTTCCAAACTTTATTTTACATCAACTTGAAATTTGTGCAAAATACTCGAATTTTCCGTAAGGAACATTTAATTTACAAAAATACGGGAAGTTCGGGTTTTAGCTTTACTGCGGCGTGTCCGCGAAATTTTGTTGTTTTTCGTCACAGCTTGAGCCTCTATGAGCCGGATATATACAAATATCATACTTAGATGTCGTGGTATTAGTCCTAGCTACAATTTGAGACCTTGTTAGTGTTCCTCTATGATATCTATATAACTCCGGTCAATTCTTCTATAACAACAAAAAATAAATAATTTCTATCATCATTTATATCATCGGGGTCCACCGTGAAACTTATTGCCAAAGGACTTATAAGTAACTATGATCCTCTGATCTTATATTTATTTTTTGTATATATATATTTATGAATAAAATTAAAGTGTAATCATTTATTTTTATATGTCGGTAATCTGTAATCAACATTGAAATAACTTCTGTAATAAAATAAATATTCATAATCATAAAATTATTAAAAAGGATAGGCAACCCTTTAATCCGTACTTCTAAATGCATGTGTTGAACTCTGTATCCCGTAGTCCAGTTTAATATTTATGGTCCACTAACCAATTAATTCGTCACGTGAGTCATTTGAAATTCACATCTGCCCAGACCGTGACACGATTAAACGATGATGTGTTTTATTTCGTTTGTTTTCATCCAATGGACACTTTCAGTGCCTTACAGTTTATGAAAGAAAAGTTTAATTTATAATTTATAATGAAACAATCTCACCATATTTAGTCAGTACCAGCAGAGAAGACAACAGCCTAACTACATTTATACAACCCCGAAATATATAAAATCAGTACAGTTCATGAGTTCACGCAAAGAAGAACGTTAAATGATGAATATACAGTGTAACCTCTCCAAAGCAACACTCATTTCGGAGAAGCAAAAGTATGTTGTTCTGGAGAGGTTGATGCTCTAGAGATGTTAAACTAATGGTTAAATCGTACGTAGGAAATTCAAGTTGTTGTTGAAGTGAGGTTGTTGCTCAAGAGAGGGTCGCTCTGGAGAGGTTGCACTGTACCTATTTTTGAAGGAGTAGCCAGCGTGAATATAACATTCAAAATAATATTACTTTACAAATGAATATTTCATCAACATAACAGTTTCGTAGAAACAGAACACATTCGAAGAATCACTTAAAATTCAACCAAAAAGAATAAAACTGGAAATCTAGAATATGAAATTGTAATTTTCATTAGAAGGAATACATTCTAGACGTATGATTATTTTTTCTTCATTTGTTTTTTTAATTTTAACTATTAAGTATAACTATTGTGTTTATAGTCTTACCTACAGCAAACAGTCAAAATACAGTATGATTCTGCAGGATGAAAACACATTTAAAAAGAAGTATTTTAAAGTTATTTATTAGCATCATTATAATTTTTAGTCTTCGATCAGGTTTGATAAAATGGTTGGCACCTTCGAGGAGCCGCTAGAGCTAAAACAGAAATACTTTGAGCGTCTTGTTCTCATGAACCAATAGATGGATCATCACTGAATTTGGTTTGTCATGTAAAGGGAAATAACTCAGGTAGCTTTATTGACATGGGACAAAAAGTTTCAAATTTGGTACTAATGTGTGTGTGTGCGTTGTGTTTCATGTTAAGCGGTAAATATGATAGAGACGTGCATCAATAGTTTAACCTATACAAAGTGATAAAATTTAAAATATGACTTTTATTCAACGTATTTCAAAATATCATAACAAAGACAGACTGTTTAATATATGCATATTATAAGGGTACAAAATAGTCAACTTGTACAAGGCAAAGGGCAAGAATTTACGTTTCTGTTTCGATATGTTAATAAATAAACCTTAATTTATCATTTTTTAAAATTATTATTTCATAGTTTGGGCAAAAAAGATGATTACTGCTTTACTTGCGTATAAAGATTAACGAAGCATGAATAGATCACAATATATGACTTGTAAAATACGCCATTCAAATGTACTACAAAACTTCCTTCTTACTGTTAACAATACCCGTTACCCCAGTTACCTACATTGACGTAACAGACCAATGTGCGTCATGCAATCGTGGAAATTCGTGTAATTCGAGAAAGACAGTGAACTCGAAATATCACTTATTATACTTTAACAAGAATGAATAAAAGGGTGATAATTGTTGTATTTTTAGTGTTTAAAATTGGGAAAAATACCTTTAAATTAATGACGTCATTCAGACCAATGTGCGTCACGCAATCCGGGAAATTCGTGTAACTCGAGAAAAAAGTGAACTCAAATATCACGTAATTTACATTAACAATGGATGGATTGAAGGGTGATAATTGTTGTATTTTTTCAATGTTAGAAAGTTTACTCTTATGACGTCATACAGACAGAGGTCGCTTTAATATACGAGATAAAATACGAGAAAAAAATGTGAGTTTGATAATTACGACTAGTTTTAACAAAAGATAGATTATTAGAGGCAACAAATAGTGTTTTGTTCAATATTGAAAGAAGTCTCAAATATATAAACATAATATTAATTGAATTAAGTTTAACTTAATAATTCTAAAAGTTAAAAATTCCATTCATTACTAATTGTTCATTAAAATCTTTCGTTTTAACATCTAAAATATAGTTTATGTAACAAATATAAATTTACACTTTCTTCGGATATTTGACAGTCAATGATCTACACGAGAAAAATCAACGAAAATGCATATACAGAACAGAACAGAATAAAGACGTGTACATAGTACACATTCGTACAATATAAATAACATAAATTATATAAATAAACATCTAGCTTTTATAGGTAAACATTTATTAAATATTTGTGTTGACGGAGATACAGTTATCTTAGACGAACCAATATGTAAAAATTACTGGATATATTAAATAAAAACACTGAAAGTTCCCGAAATCTTTGACTCTTCATACACTATTAAATTCTTGATAATTTGTTAAATACCTTATATGCTTGTCTAGAATTATAAAAAGGTTGTACCCCTGAATTCAGTAAATCATTTAAAATGACTGATAAGGTATTTATAAATCAAGACAATTTATGCGTTAATATGATTTGTAACATTCTTTTCGACACTGAGCTATATGTAGCATAAATACTGAGTATTTTTTATTTTAGTGGCTAGAAAATCGTCCGGTTTCCGGAATTCAGGGAATATTTTACATTGAATTATTAAGACAGAAAAATAGGACCCAGAAAATCGTTCGGTTTTCTGAATATTCCGGTTTTTAGGAAGTCCGGTTTTCATGGTTTTAGTATCTTTGTATCTGTATGCTAATATGCTAACAACATTCTCACTTTACTTCACTTTGCCTCAATTCGCTAAATACGATTTTTTACATTACTTTTTTAATTATACAAACATGCATTAAATTGTTACATGAATTCATTAATTCATCACACCTACAGTAAAGCTAGTGTTTCTTGTAAAAATTGGTGTTATCATATTAAAAGTTATTTGCTTGAGAATAATCATTCTTATACAAGTTTTGATAATGTGATACCTTGTTCATGTGTTCATAATGTTGAAACTAAGGCTTTTGAAAGTTATGTTCTTAAGTGGTCTAACAGAATCAACAATGTCATGGGCCCCTCTGGTCGCGGTCGTAACAAATTAAGAACGAACAAATTGTATAAAACAGTGTTTAGAACTGAGCAGTATTGTAAACTTATACTACCACCGAGGCATCGCTCAGCATTTTGTAAGTTTAGAATGGGCGTCGCCCCTATTAGAATTGAAACTGGTCGTTACGAAGGGTTACCAGAGGAGGTTAGGACATGTCCTTTTTGTACAAGAGGTGACATAGAACATGAAATGCGTGTTATACTTAAGTGTCCGGTATATGATGACTTAAGACGAGACTTGATTGTAAAGGCTAATCTGCGCTTGCAAATTATGCTTCTTTGACTGATATAGAACAATTCTGTTTTCTATTTTCAAACCCAGATGTTATTCGTACTTGTGCCAAAACCTGTTTTCAAATATTACAAAGACGCCAATTCTTACTTTGTAAATAAATCTTAGTGTACAAATGTAACTATTTTCTTATATGTCGATGACTAGTTTTATATGCTCCAGTAATATACTTGCTAATCCGAACCGTGGTGATCTAATCAACACGGTATTTGATCTCTTGTACTCATTTTTTATTTGTGTGCAGTAGTACCTGTATCGTCTTTCAGAATCTTATTATTGTTTTAGTGCAGATTTTATTAAATGATTAGCAGGAATATTGCATTTTTAACTTGATATCGTGAATATGATTTATAGAAGATTTATATAAGATTTTTATATGATATGTGATTAATGTTGTCATCATCTCTTACAACTCCATCGGGAGTGGCATTGTACGTATGTATTATGTGTTCTATGTACTATAAATGTTGTATATATTGTATGTACGATGATGAGATGTAAATAAAGATTACTACCACATAACATTAATTAAGTAATCTATTTAACACATGCACATATAATTCTAAGTATTTATGTCTATTTTATGACAAAGAGCTGTTATGCTGAAGTAGAAATAAATTATTTGTCCTGTTAGGTTCTGTTCTGTTCTGTGATATTTAGAGCACAAAAGGCTGATTCCGTTAAACAATACCTTGTTGTACAATGAGTTAGTTACCATTCTAAACAAGAAAATGTAATTTAATGTACACATTTTGCATATTAATGATATATTAATTTATTTTTTGAAGAAATGCATGTTTTTATTGGCTGTCAAATAATTACAAAACTCATGATTTAAGCTGAAAGGCACGCACACGCATACATGCACACACGCACACACATACACAAAATTCGGACTGTTTTTATAAAAACAAACGTGTTCGATCAGATAAGTCACGTGATTGCGACGAGACATTTTGCGAAGTAAACCCTAAATTAATGACTACAGTTTGACCTCGGGTTCATCATACGAATATAATGTCGTCCATTATGCATGAACGGTTTCACTTTTTCTCTGGGGTTTAACGTCGTACCAACAGCCAGGGTCATTTGCCGACTTGTTCAAGCTTTAACAGTGGAGAAAGATCACAACCGTACACCTGGGCACAACCTCCGACCTTCGAAAGCTAACTGGACAGCTTCTTCGTATGTGGATTTTTCCGGTCAATTTTTTATATTGCAACACTCGACTCACAAAATATAACTACTGCAGAGAAATACAGAACTTAAGCTGAAATATTCTTTTAAGATTTTCTAACACATCCACTCAATGTTGAATATACATACGCAAAATTCGGTCTGAAAACACATCTAGATTAATAACTGTGACTTTGAAAAGTTAAAGTCACTTTAGGTAGTTTGAAACCAATGTGAAGTCACACGTAAAATTGAAATATAAGTTTTAACTCGTAAATTAATTATCAGTGCGGTACTTTCTTGAATTATACGTTTAATGAAAAACTCAACACTAAGGTTTATGCCGGTCAAAGATTTAAGGGTAGTACAAGTATTTTGTAGCATGTCATAGTCGAATCACGTAGAATTGTAGCATGTTCAGAATCAGTGGAATTGATGCAATATTTACAAATATATATATAATATATAGCAAATAGAATCAATGAAAATGAAATTTGCATGGAAGCTGTTATTGAATATAATAATAATAGAATATCATTCTCAGTTTAACAATACTTCGAATACTTGGAGATATATCCGGCTGATCGCGGTGCAGGTATGTAAAATTTAGTCCAACCTGAACTATGTCAAAACAAAAAATCCTATTTTCAAGTCATTCGTGGAGTACAGGGTCTGGATCATACCAGGTTTAAAAAGTATCCTTGAATGCTGGCTGGACAATGAATTTTGTTTTTTCCCGAGAGAACACGAATATTCAAACATCATTTAAGACTGTAAAGGAGGACTGTTTATTACTTTCATTTTGTAAGATAAAACATTCGAAGAACAAAAATCATTATTTAACTCTTCAAATATATGTTGCGCATGCGCTATGTTGTCATATTAATGGAGAATCTAAGGAGTGTTTCATTCAATTTCAATTTATACTTTTCTGTTTTTCTTTCCTGCTATGAATCAGTAATCTAGGTATGCGTGCTGAGAGAGAGAGAGAGAGAGAGAGAGAGAGAGAGTGTGTGTGTGTTTAAAGGGAAGTAACTCAAATAGCGACGATGAACAAAATATAGGTTCCTGTGGACGATGCGTGCGAATTAAAATATTGCTGACATCTTGTGTTGCGTCACACAATTTATTCTGGCCAGTATCAATTTACAAAGGGATTGGTTATTGTTATGTCTTGTCAAATTATTGTTATGCATTCAATATGCAAGTCATAATGCAGTAGACGCATCTATTAGAACATTTGGCCAATTTGTCTTTCTTTAACACATGAAGTTAATTAAACTCTTCCAAAAGTGAGGGCTTGGCATTTCGTTGAAGAAATAACTTACATATATTTTTTCACAAGAATTCTTCATTATCATTCACCAACATTGCAAGTTCTTTTATTTGAACAGGAGAGGGGGTGGGCAGACTCCTTGGCCGAGTGGTTATCACCTCTACATAGTAATCACTAGCCGAGCGGTTATCACCTCTATATAGCTATCACTGGCCCCTCACCGCTGATAACGTGGTATTATTGTACATTTAATGCTCATATGTTGAATACGTAATGTTTGGATATTTAGCTCATTCGTTGTGGCGATGCAAAATCTGTTCCTAACCAAGAATAAACAATGTACTTCATTTTCTGCAGATTTGTATCATTGTTACTTGCATGCATGTATAAAGTAAACGAAATCAGTGCCAGAAAATATCATTTTTGTAGTATGAGCGTAGCGAATTATATAAGAATTACATTCCCTTGTAATGTCGGTCTGATAGGTTGCAATACTAATATTAGTCATGAGATTCTCGTGAAAGATAGCATTCAGCTTTGGGTAATGTATTGCTTATAAATGTTTGCTGGAAATAGAATAATACCATTATGAAAAATATTTGTTAAAACAAATTAAAATTTGAAATATTGCTTATATATTGAATACAACGTAGTGCATTTTGTTAGTTAGCTTTAATTCTTGTTAGATAAATTTGTGTGAGGCCAGAGAGTCTTAGTTAGTAATGTTGTGATTACGTTAACATGGTGGTATACAACATTACCTCGGTTCAAATATGGGTCTGGCACTGCAAAGTATGACAGTTTTGTATGTTTGCTAAATTGATATGTTAGGCATGGTTGCCTTTAGAATCGCTAACAATTATTAGTCCTGCTGGTACGCCATGATCGTTCGTCAACGCAGTCGTTGTAGCTACCCGACATTAACTAATGAGTACAGGTGTCCAAGGAATTTTTCGTTCACATTGTTATCATTGTTTTTTTTCTTGGTGAGTCAGTTAGCAGAAGATTATATTTACAAACTTGTTAAGAATTGAACATCACTATTGATATGTTAGGGGTGGCTGCCAGCGTGGCAGCAAGTTTGAGTCTTGTTGGGCAGTATGCTATGACTGTACGTTGATGTGTGGAATCGTTCATGATTCCATTAATATATCTATTTTTGCTATTTCGATATGTATGAATGTTTGTTAGAATATACGATATTAGACAGTCAGTACATTCAATCAAAAATATAACGTTTTTGTGTTGTCTTTTACATGTTATATATCAGGATTTGTGTTGCAAGAGAATCGGTAATTATGAGTATTTTTAACCAAATAGACTCATGGCATGATGAAAATGACAGTATTTGACACTTATATTTGTCATCATTTGCTGGGTACACAACAAGCGAACATCAAGTTCATGGTGTTACGGTATTTAGATATTTTACGTTTGAAGGATCTAATTTATCACTGACATCCCGAGAAACACGTGACATATTATGTCTGTAATCATTCGGTTCGGTTGAATCTCATTGATAGTTTACAGTGGGTGGAAATGTTTACATCAGAATCTATTTCATCAATACAAACGCAACCATAATAATGGACTTTAATGCTGTATTCATGCTTTAATTTCTATATCTGTACAGCAAAGCATCAATATTCAAACACCTTTTCACTGGGGTTCAATGTCGTACCAAAAGTCGGGGTCATACCAAACGTTCTAGCTTAACAGTTGAGGAAGATCCCAGGTTTACACCTGGGTATAAGCAAAGACATTCCTTAAGCTGGCTGGACAGTTAAATTTGGTCTCGAACTCACAGCGGAGAGGGGTTAGTGGTAACAAGCTTGAGACCACAACCACTTGAGCCAAGAAACCCCTTTTTTTAAAACACTAATCATATACTGAATGTTACAAACGTTAAACAATACTTTTAGTACTTACGGTACTTATTTACCTCTTTCCCTTCATCACTTAACTGGTGCATATGAAATCTAATCTTGCATTTTAGCCTTATATAATTATTTCCACATTTATTCAGGTTATGAAGTTTTGTATTAAATTCTTCTCTATTCTTTAAAGTGTTCGCCCAGACAAGGGCGGTGATCTATACAATGTGTACACGCAGGTCACGTGCAACCCACATCAAATACGTTGAACATTACATTTAAATGACAATTAACATGTCTGGATGTCAACTCTACAGTCCCTTCGACATGTTTTGTGACACAACAATCGCTTGTCCGAACCACTCATGGAGCTAAATTTTTAGAAGTCTTGATAAAAAAAGACAACTTATTAAACATTTGCGCCAAATTATTTTTCAACAAGGCTGTGATGTTTTTACAAGAAGATTATCAATTGTTTTACCATACAGTAAAAGCTATGAACAAAGACCACCATTGGGAAAGGCAAAATGTGACCTTCATTTACAGATTGTCTTTATTTGGAGGTCAGTTTGTTCTAAATAACCAGTGACGGTTTCAGAGAATGACCTTTATTCACAGGGTGGTTTTTATTCGGAGGTGGCCGCAAGCGCAGGTTGGCTGTATATGGAGTGTAAAGTTCTTAGTAAACCGTAGTCATGGAAACAAAACATGTCATTGACCCATTCTTATGCAAAATTGCCACTTAAGGTTTAGAAATGTCGAATTTTCAACTTCATCAGACAATATTTTTGTATTCACCATCAACTAATGTTGGAAGTCCCTGATCTTTTTTTCCAAAGCAGAAAAAATATAACTTCACTGGAAAGCCGGCATCGATTATTTGAATGTAAGTTGCTACATACTAAAAATAAGACTATTTACAGGAGCTGTGGCCTTTCTTAAGACACTCATAAGTGCTAGTATTGATCTGTATGCATGTAAATTCGACTTTGTTTGTAAGCTTTGATATTAAATTGTATAAATCAAACGATTTTGAAAGTAAACTGGCGAATTTGCTCTTGAAATAGTATAAGTCAAACAACGTGTCATAAATTGATTTATTTTGAAGTATCTGCTTCTTAACTTTTAGACAACAAGATAATTGCACGAGCAAAATGCACCAATGACAGGTTAAAAGTATTCCTTTTGTCCATTCAATAATCTAACCTAAGTATTTTCCTGTTAAAAGATAATGGAAGAGTTTGATGTTGCAAAACAATTTTGTCCCGTAAATTAGTAAGGATTGTCCCATATATTACATTCTTACCTAAAAGAAAGTTAGACCATTCACTATATATGTAAAAAATGTGTTACCCCCGTTGTCTGCATATAGGTCAAAATGACTCATATCTTATAAATAAGAACCAGTGCACCAATAATGTTGTTTTTAGGCGACTTATTGGTAATACATACACTATTTTGCAGATTAGATATAATGATACTGCGCTTAAGATCACATATATAGCGATATGTAGTTATACGTGTACAATTTAATTTGAAAACTGTTAATGTAATACAACAGTTAACAGGTTCAAACTCTCAATTACACATTCCAAGTATACAGCCATGGAATGTTGTGTCCCGTAAATTAGGAAGTTATGCATATCAACTTCAACAAGTCATTTCATTCTTCAAATGAACTGCAGGATATCGTCGGGCACAGCAAAGACTCTCCCAGCTATCCTAGTTGCTTTTGGCGCATCAGTCTTTCGCACAACCTCATCTTTTTCAACCCAAATTCGATCTAACTTTGAAGGCCATTAAAACCTTTTTACAGCTTTACCACTTTCGGCAATAAATTCATATACAATGACTCGTCATTATCATCAATTTCTAAACCTTGTGTAACACTTGCCATCATATACAACAACAACAAAGTCGGACACTTGCCCGCTAATTTAACCTTTACCACTACGTATAATAATCTAAATATCTACTGGTGCTGGAATAATCGATACATCATACTTATCCTTAGGTTCCCATTCTCTATTTGATTCTGAATCAAATCCTTGTTGTGCGAAACAATTTTGACAAGACCAAGATGTACTCTTTTATGTAAAGATTTATTATGCAACATATAACCTTTTTATTACACACTCAAACGCAAAACAAAAACAGCCACTAAAATAATATAAAATGTATTTATAAGTTAACTCAGTTTATTTTTTTCTCTCGACAACTTATTTTTTTAATTATGACTACGTACATGTGACGTACAACTCTGGTTGAGTACTAAATAACGAAATAGTATGAAATCGACAAAATAACTATCAAATACCATGTAAATAATGAACATATGAAGGGTTTCGTCCCGTACGTCTCACAAATTAGAAATTTTAGGATAAAGTATCATTTGAATCACTGTCACGACTTAAGTTCTTAAATAATTACAATCAAATTGTCTTTAAAAGAAGCTTAAATATAGCAGTTACAACTTCTAATGATAATATTTACACTTAGACATTCTATGGAAACACCATCGGCTAAATCGTAAATGTCCCGTAAATTATAATGCTGTTTTTTCCGTTTCTAAAATCTGAAAATCAACTTCTTTCATACCTCTATGAAAAAGAACATTTTATAAAATGAATGTTTTCCTATTTGCATGATAAATAACGTATCTAGAGAAGGCGAATTGCAGCTCATACAATTATATTTGCGATTTCAGGTATGAGATTTAAGTTTGGACTTAAAAATTATAGGAGAATTGGCGACAGGACAAATGTACATAAGAAAACCCAGAAAATCAAAATAAAGAAACTCTTCGTGTTGTTTTATTTAAACAATCCACAAAAACCTTCAAAATAGTAATTCTTCTTTCAAAGTACATTTAAAACGATACTTATATATGCAATACATATTGAAATAATGCCTGGCGACATGCGAACTTTGGACCTCCTGTGCTATTCTAGTAGTCACATTTTCGTCTGAATATCAGGCATAGTACTAAAAATGTATTTCTTTTTTCGAAAAGATATTATTTCGGATAGGAAACATTAGATTCATATATAGTTGTTTTTATAATGTGAAATACATCTTAAAAGTCTGGCGACACTAATTGGCAATTCTACATAAGAATGTTTCAATTATAACATGATGCATCGATCTGAAAATTACGCATAAATTTCATAACTCAACATAGGAAAATATGTTAGTATAGTAAATACATTAAGTTCGATACTTGTACCACACATTTTACATACAGTCGGACCTGTGTTTTAGACCGCCTCTAAATAAAGACCACCCTGTGAACAAAGGCCATTCTTTGAAAAACCGTCACTGATTATTTAGAACAAACTGACCTCCAAATACAGGCCACCTGTCAATAAAGGCCACATTTTATCTTTCCCAAGGGTGGCCTTTGTTCACGGGTTTAACTGTAGTTGATAATATATTGATTATTATCTATGGCTAAAGGCAAATATCTTAGAAACATATTAAGTTGACGTGACAGGTAAAACCATGTATGGATTTAGCACATAGTTATAATAGATGTTAATGTCTCTTAAACGATTTTGTTGAATTCTTTGTACAATTTAGTGAAATGTTGTAACGAATTATTCTAACTAAGGACAGAGTTATACACTGACTACATCAAAGCTCTGAGATGACTTTGGCGGGCAGTCTTTGAAGTGTTCTTATTGCCAAAAACACGTAAATGTAGTAAAAGGCAGGATGTCTATCAGCGCCTAAAAGTAAACAACTTCATACATTATTAACTTAAGGCCAGCAGACAAACATACAGACAGTCATTACGATCAGCTTGTATCTAAATTTGAGATGTAATAACTTGACATTGTTGTCTTCAAGCCTTATTCCTTGTCTTTCTGCATCTGAATGGCATGATATTCTGGCAAGTAAAATCACTGTTTGTGTTGTAAAATTGACATTATAGACCACGATACATTAAAAACCAGTACAGAGACTTGTAAAACAAATGGTGAGCTGAGGGGTTTGTCACGTATATCAAATATAACCCAAACAACTTGACAATTGTATTTTTCCAAGGTATGTCATTATAGTCCTTGTTTATCGCACCGCAGTTCAAAGCATTTTGCTCATTTATAGTGCAACATGTATACTAACACACTAACTAAGAATGTAAACTTTTACTACCATCAAATGTATGTAAAACTTGATATTTAAGATTTTCTACACGACAAATAGTCAAATTTCACAAGTCGGACACTAAGTCGTAAAGCCGCGACATGTTCGTTGTTCATGTATCAAAACGAAACTGCGATAATATCGATAAAACTTCCTGGTATGGATCATAATTCATAACAATGAACTGATAGAAAAAAATAACCTAATCATCTAAGGTTTGCCAGTTTTTGTTTATTCTTTAGCTTTATTCCTTGCCAACAATTTGGTAAGTCGACGTTATTAATCAGAACTTAAGATATATATTCGGAAAAAAGTTCCATCGACCGTATATTTGGGAGATGTTAGTGGAACCCAAGTACAGTCGAAACTCGTTATATCGAAGTTCAAGGGACTTCGCAAAAGTTTTCGAGGTAAATGAACTTCGATAGATAAATAATCGGAGAAATTAAACATCTGGGTTTCCTTTTGTATTTATTTTTTCTGTATTTATTTCTTGGTTTTAACATCCACGTATTATTTTACTTTAATTATTTTTCAACATGTATTTGACTGAACGAAACGACATACGTGTCGTCTGCCTGTATTCCTACATCCTATTCTCGGTTTTCCATCAATGAAATTCCACAATGACGACCGAATGTTTACAAACGTCACATGTTTCTCGTGAATTCAGTGATTATACAAATTCTCAAATGTAAACATCAAATTTTGATGATACAGTAAAACTCTACAAATGAAGACCACTGTCCACACATATTTTTATATCTTTGTTAAAGCAACTGAATGTGGAAATCCAGTACGAACTAAATATTTTTAATGTACATGTACTTGTATATTTCTCGTCTAATTTTAAAGTTGCTTTTTGATTTTCCAATAACAACTCTACAAAACATCGTATTAAAAATTGGTCTGTTTACCTAATGCTTTTCTTTAAATGTTTGGTAACCTGTCGTAAAAACACCCACAAGACTATTTCTATTATGTAATACATTTATTGTTACATTCTACGCGTACTCCATACACTGTTTCCATGGTGATGCACGTTCATATTGTCAACAAGATCTTTCCGAATATCAAGTTAACAGGTGCAATAAATCAGTTTGATACCATTCTGATGTCGAATTGGTTAATACAATTGATGAAAAATTACTTCGTAACAAATATAGTTAAAAAGATTCGTATTTATTAATTGCATTTTCAATATGGTTCTAAGAGGAGATACTGTACTACGATAAACCTAGGGTAGTCTAGAAATTTGTGGACATAAGTTTTTACTACCTATAATGAACATGGCAATTATTTGTACGACATAAATCTGTCCACTGTGAATTCTTATCCTTGTTATAAATAACGCGACATGTGTATCAACTTATTTTAGATGCTTTGGTTGACTCAACGTCTGAACACTAAATATTTAATTAATTATTATTATTTAATTCTGGCAATATTTTGTTAAAAACAACAACAAAATTATCAATATATTAGAATGAAATTATCAATATACATGTCGCGGTGATTTGTTTTGCCTACATGTATTTTATATACAATATCTAATTTTATATCCATTTAAATATCCATGAAATTAACTTTCTAGACGGCTAGCAAATATCATGGGCGCCGTATGCATTTATTCGTGTACGCTGTTTTGGGTAAAAACGACCAAAATGATTAATATATAAGACTAAATGCATGGTATTCATGTCGCGGATTATGATCAGACAACGATATTATTGATACATTATTGTGGAGCATAATTGACATGAATTTGTATTTAAACATCCATGATCTATATCTTTTCAGCCATAATACTTTGCGAACGGAAATTAGATTTGAGCTCAGAGATTGTTCTAAAGTTTATAACCTCGGGGCCAGTTCACTGTTAAAGGCTTCAAGGATCACCGTGGTTACAAACTCGACATCATCAAAATACTAACCAAGTACAAATTAATGAACCACATACAAAACTACACTATCGAAGGAACTTTATCAACATCCCACACTTGGAAATC
This sequence comes from Lutraria rhynchaena, assembly GCA_008271625.1. NCBI lineage: Eukaryota > Metazoa > Mollusca > Bivalvia > Venerida > Mactridae > Lutraria > Lutraria rhynchaena. Next base: position 119,113 of record VIBL01000366.1, read on the forward strand.
AATAGTGAACAAAACATTAAACTTTATCATGACTGTGATTAGAAACAGCGAACCAATAACTAAGATGAATTTTAACGATTCAGTTCCATTCATAGCTCAGCAGTGCCATCAGTGCTTTGGACATCTACGCGAAGTCATGCCTAAATTATATATGCGATGAGCAGTGTTAGACTCTTATCAGAAAGACGATTTAAAAACCAAAATGAGTGTAAATTATGCCTGACAGTCACATCTGATCTAAACTTGTATATTCTTATTGGATATATACTTACAGAAATGATGTACAAAATCTGTATCAAGTCACTATCAAAAGCCTGTGGGAAACGTATATGTGATTTTCTCACATCTGTAAACCAGGAAACATTCTTACGGAGCATATTTGACCCTAAAACTGCTATAGTTTTCTCTCTTTTCAGAGTTATCAGAAACATTCACCAAATTATCAATGACATACAATTACGACACTGTGAGCTGTTATCAAGGTCACACACACACACACGCACACGCACACACTCAACAACAACAACTTCTGCTCAAAATTAACCAAAAAGCCACAAGTTAAAATGCATTTTTTTTTCTCAAACAAAATAAACTGAGAAGATAATTTTGAAACTCGCTATCGTACGTTATTCATTTACAGTTCATGAATGTTGTAAATGCAATGTTTGTAAATGTTGTGCATGCGTTATGACACTATGATAGTAAATTGTCATGTAAAACTGTAATATATGATTCTTGTGTTTACACAATTTGTAACTATCACTGAAAAGTGGATAATAAAGAGTATATATACTACTTTTGCATACAAGATTCCATTGAAAATCATTACAAACTTTGGAAATTAACGTTGATCAACAATAATATATGTATCGGGCGACGTGTCTAGTAACATATTTATTGAAATCTTTTTGCTGAAAAAAGAACGCCCCTCATTATAAATATCTAAGATAGAACTGAACGCTATTTATATCACCGGCTTTGTTTACATATTCACGGACGATATTTTGTTGAAAACACACTAGATCAAAAATACATCAGATTAAAATGAACAGTAACTATGTCGCTTGGCTGGTTTAGTTATATTAAACAGTCATAAAACAGTTAATGGTTTCACGCAAGTGAAACGCGCCATACATGCCTTGTGCTGACGTCGATCACGCCTCATATAAAATAATTATAGGAATTTTACAATGCCACAGTCGCAAAAAAGGTCATTACCCTGTCTATTCAGTTCTGTTCTGTTCTGTCAATTTATAAAGAATGCTACGATCAAATACCAGCGTTACTTCGGATTCTTCGACCAAAAAGGCGCCTTTAATTAAGTTGTCTGATACCAATATCAAACCTATCCTAACTTACTCGTCCGAAATTCGGAGCCATTAAAAGTGTGCTTAAATTGAACAAGTGCATGTACGCTTTCGTAAACGCCTAACATGCCTCGACCAAAACGTTGCAAACTTTTTCGCTTGAAGTGAATGAGGAAAACTAACGTTAAACATCACCTATATACTACTCAAAATTTGATAAGGATAGCTTTTTCAATGCTACATATTTTGTAACATACGCAATGCAGTCCCTCAATTTTTGGTGTGTATATTTATTCGAGTGTTTACGACAAGGTACAGTTAGTTTTACTGCGGTTTCACGGCCCACGGCTTCCCGATTTGCATGGGGAAAAGGCTACCAATGAAAAGAGGCGTGGTGGCCACATGTACAATTGTACACACTTTCAAGTTATTCACTTGAATCTAACACATTCAGCTTAAAACTTACTGAATACGTAAAATATGGCGAATTTGCGCATACGGCATCGTTTAAGTAGGGAAGAAATGAATATGGGGGTCGGGATGCTTGCAGCAGGGCGTTCTCAGCCTCACGTGGCACGTGCACTCGGCGTGTCACAGAGTGTAGTTTCACGGATGTGGAACCGTTACCAAACTTATGGTGACGTTACCCACAGGCATGGGGGTGGTCGTCAAAGAGCAACAACGCAGGCTGAAGACAGGTTTTTAGTTATACAAGCTCGACGTCACCGGTTTATGGACGTAACAACGCTACGTAATGACGTTGAAAATGCAACGGGAGTGCGGGTGTCGACTCAAACATTACGAAACAGACTCCATAGTGTTGGTATGCGCGCTAGAAAATCCGCAATCCGCATTCCATTGATGCGGCAGCATTTGCAAACACGCCTTCAATGGGCCCGAGGTCACGTCACATGGACGTTGAATGATTGGACCCCGGTACTGTTCACCGTTGAGTCCAGATTTTGTGTGGACTTCACGGATAGACGGGCACGGGTGTGGAGAATGACCCATGAGCGTTTTGCACCTGTTTGCATTGCAAACCATGATCGCTATGGAGGGGGTTCCATCATGGTGTGGGCGGGGATCAGCATGCAGGGCAAGACTGACCTTCATATCGTGGATAACGGCAGTCTGACGGGCCAACGGTACGTTGATGAGATCCTGGACGTGTTTGTCTGCCCGTACGCTGGCGCTATAGGCCCTGAATTCATTTTAACGGACGACAATGCAAGTCCACACAGGGCCATGGTGACCAACAGGTACCTCCAGGATGCCACCATCGTCCGAATGGACAGGCCGGCACGTTCCCCCGACCTCAATCCCATAGAACATGTATGGGACATGCTGCAGAGAGCCATTTCAGCCCGCCCTGTTAAGCCCACTACAGTCCAGGAGCTAAGACGGGCCCTCTTGGAGGAGTGGGTTCGAATCCCACAAATCTCAACCCGGAGGCTTGTTAGCAGCATGCGCCGGCGATGTCAGGCGGTTTTCAATGCAAATGGACATCACACTCGATACTGACCAAGAAATTAATTCAATTAATTCATTCGCAGCAAAATTTCACATTTGGCACATCCATACGAAAACGTCAATTTAGCACCCATTCAACTTTTGGCTTCTGTCACGCTTCAATGAATACACCAAAAACTTATTTCTATCTTCAAACAAATAGACAAATGCATAAACTTTCAATTAAAATAATAAACGTTTGGTAGACATTTATATCCAATCAAATATAAGCAATCTAAAAAGCTATCCTTATCAAATTTTGAGTAGTATATATATGTCAGGATGTGTTAAGTTTTGGGCAAAATTAGTGACGATTCATCCCGGAAAATTCCCGATTACATCATGCTGAAGGGCCTAGACGATGCTGGCATAACAACATGGGTGACTCACATTAAACATTCAAATTCACCTGTACGACAAAAGAACTCACAAATGGATAATTAGTCAATTTGATTTAATTTTTTTCTTCATTCTGTCATTTCGTTGTTATTCTTTTGTGAATTCCTATCTAATAAATTTTACTAAGTTTTGAATGCATTCTTCCGCTTTTTGTATTTCGTTTTGACGCAAACTTATAATCTGTTTGACTGTTCTCTGAATGTTTTAATTACGTTTATTGTCCCCCATTATCTGCCCAGAAGTGTACCTTTATTACCTATTTAGTATCGAGTTAGCTTACATTTTTTATGGTGATTAGTGTTTGTTCAAGGGGAGGCTACCTTTATACTTATAATGGCTTAATATAATACAACACACTAAGCAGTTGTCTCCCTTGTCTAATTGCAAATGGCGATAAATAAAGCGGACGTTATGAATTTCGGCGCAGGGAGCAGGGAATACTAATCACTCATTCAGCCATTAATTTTATCAAATAATGTTGCCTAGACAAGTGAAGAGGAAATAATCAGAACAGAATAGAACAGAACTGAAGAATGACAATTTAGCAACTTTGAAGATTAATAGAAATAAATGTAAATTACAGTTTATCGTTTCTGGCAAAATGTTTGGTGTAACTTTGTAACTATTTAGTTACGAAATAAGCTATAACATACACCATTTTTGTTCAAATGTCGTCCTGACACGACAAACATGAATATATAATTTCACAAATATACGAAGTTACTGTAAGAGGTCTTGTATATAACATTTAGGTAATTAAATAGTTTGTGACACAGGGAAACCTGGAAAAACCGGAATGTTGTCAAAACCTAACGAAATGTACGGTCCCATTTTTTTACCTTCCATAATTTTTGTATTTTTAACCTGGGAATACCGAACCCTGTCAAAACCGAATATCGAACGACTTTGATATCATTTTTGTGTCTATTTAACGTTAAACCATCTAAAAACCAGACCCGGAACCATTCAGAAAATATGACAGCAGACGCTAGTATTTTTATCACTGGTAAACTTACAAGAACTGCTTAAACGCAATCAACGCGCCAAGCGATTAAGAAATTCAATGTAGCACATTTGTAATATAACTATAAATTATAAATCAATTAAAACGCTTGCTGAATAGCTTTGTAACCACGACTGGTACTAATACGATATACAGTTGAACATCTCCAAAACAACACACGTTGGGAAAGCAAAATCATGTTGTTGCTGAGAGGTTGTTGCTCTAGAGAGGTTAAATTAATAGTTAAATCGTAAAGTGGGAAAAATCAGACCGTTGTTGAAGGGGGTTGTTGTTCAAGAGAGGGTCGCTTTGGAGAGGTTGCACTGTTCTGCCATTCTACCGAGTGATGACGGAAGAAAGTTACATACATACATACATACATACATACATACATACAACATACATACATACATACATACATACATACATACATACATACATACATAAACAAATAAATAAATAAATAAATGATTAACTCACAAGTTCTAGTTTTCAATGTTCTGACATAACGACAAATCCTCGAATCCTGAATGTCTGAGGAGTTATCTGTTTTGTACTAATACAGCTAGCTAGCTATCTAGTGCCCCAAAACACAACTTATTCCGCAATATAAAATAAACTCAATAATCAAATACAGGGTACCGTGTCGAACACTGGAATGTGTACAAACTTTGTAGATGTGTCGCAACCGTAAAGCCTAGAAATAGCTTTTTTCCGCTACCGGCTCTGAAAAAATAGGGTCGGTAGGTATGGATTTATTTTAATTTTTTATTTTTTTTTTATTTCAGAATATGACTGACATTATTTTTATTTTGCAAAACTGTAATTTGACCAAAAAAATCATAGGGTCGGCGGCAAAAAATAAGGATCGGTCTGGGCAGCGGAAACAAGCAATTTTTAGGCCGAACGGTTCATGACTCAAAATTCGCGTGCTGAAAACGTTTGGCGCTAGAGTAACCGGTTATCAGTTCACTGTGACATGAACACGAGGGTAAATACAAGGACGGGTTCTGGGGTTAGAATTTTTTACTTTCGAATACTCTCCGACAATCACTAATATTCTCTTACAGTCTGTGCAGGTTTTGTACAAAAAAATGAGCCCGCATTTCATGTATGATAGACAGGAGTGAAGTACGCACCATGATATGAATACCGATATGAAACACGGCTGTGTTGGTATAGGTGTTGACTATCATTTGAGACCATATCGACGTATCTGGGAGACACGTGTGTGTGTGGGGGGGGGGGGGGTCATAGCATGCTTAAGAATGTCCCTGTGCACGTTGCATTTGGTCCCAAATGATAGCCACGACCAGTATCTACACAACCATGTATCATAGGGGTATGTTCATGCATGATACCTGGGGCTCGAATTAAGCATCAAACCTCTGGCAAATCTTCGAAACAGTGATATACCAGTGTCAGAATCGTGTTTGCGGACCTTCGTATGCTGGCCATGACACCCAAGGGTAACAAAGCTACTCGAATGTGGTCTAAACCGATGGCCAGCACCCATAAGTACACAACTTGTGTATCACAGGGGCATACACCAGATCCATAAGTCTCGATTCAGCTCGAAAACCTCTTACAAACCTTAAAAATAGTGATTATTTTAAAGTTTGAACCTTTCTTTTCCAACATTCCTAGAAAGCTGTGATTCATACGGATATCCAAGCTACTCAAATATGGTTTCAAACGATAATCACGACCCATACCTTAACGACCAAGTCTCTGAGGCTCGAACCAACAATTTTGTAGTAACTTAACAATTGTTGAAAAACGGCAATAAACCCAGTGAAAAAAGAATGACCTACTACACATTATACTACAATATTAAACTTTAGACGCGCGAGATTTTCGTGCACTATGATAGCTATAAAACACTCTTAGTAATATGGTACGCGAAAGGACACACAATTATAATCGTAGGAGATGCAACTAGTGTTTTAACAGCGCAAAGCAATTTGTAAACCTCTCAAGTATCAAGTGATACGACAAGGTGTGTTGACAAACCTGTCAGTGTTATTCTGCACGGATTTTTGTTTCTACTACTTGCCGACATGACACAGTACGTTACATGCTTCGTGCTTTTAATTACCGTATTTTATATACAGTGACCCAGATGATCATCTGACCAACAACTACTTTTAGGTTTACGAGCTTCCTGTACAATGTTGGCATTCGGAAAGTACCAAAACTGCCCGGAAAATTATGATTATACTTCATACATTCTACTTCTAAATATATCAATATTTATATGAACAATTACACATAAACATGCACCAGGCTAACAAATTTGTCGAGTTTCAACTCGGCCATGTTAAACAAACTTACTTGTGTTGCTCCATTCATATATGTTCTCAAAATATGAAAAAAAGAAGAGCGATACGACTAATATAATACCAAATCGTAAGCCACTTTTTATATTGAATGTCATGAATCATTGGAATACCATTGGAGTCTGAGAAAGTCGGGAAGAGAGGACATTTTCATTATTTAATCTATTCAGGCGATACATTTAATCTATCCAGGCGATACTGGTACTTCCTGGTGATGAGGGTTCCGTGTCCCTCATGATGAAATCTGGACCTACAGCGTCAGTTTTCGGACAAACAAAAATATACTTAGCGTTATTGACTTATCGATCTGCAGCCAACGAGTCTTCTCTACCTTATTTAGATCTGTTTTCCATAATGTGATAACTTATATAGTGCTTATCTTTCTTGGGACGTCATTCATGTCCCAGCTTCATAAAATCTGTTCACATCTGTGAATGATACTGGAGTTCAGTTTTTCATTGTCCATGCCGCAGAATTATGAGATGCATATACGACATGTACATGCACAGTAAACCCCCTGAAAACCGGATCCTTTCCTGACTGGGCCAAAAGTCCGGTTTTCTGAGAATTCCGGTTTTCAGAGAATTATTGATTATATAAGAGATGGAAATAAGACTTGAAAAATCATCCGATTTTCAGATAAATCCGGTTTCCAGGGTTTTACTGTACAGCGTATATATAAGTTGAACGTAAATTCAATAATTACCGTTTATCCGTTGTGGTATTTGTCTATATTTTATGAGCATCATGTGTTTATCAATTTTCCAGTTGTTTTTATTTAAGAGTATGAAATTAGCATTGTAAATATGACAAATATTAATAAAAATAACGAATGAATTAGATGCAGCAGGCTGTATACAAACATCTCAGTATTACACGCACATGTCCACGACCTATCCAACCATAGCCACGTCTTTGCCCGTCATACAACATCATGCAAGTTTTGTTGAATCAAATTTGAACAGATCCTAGACAGTAATCTTCAGGCCCGTCATCCAGACAATTTAATGATTAATGATCGAATGACAGATTTTTACTACTGATAATACAGTCAAAGTAGAATAAACAAGAGAGAAAAGAAATTTGTTTCTTTTTATTGTCCTTTTGTATGAGTATTTAGTTTAATATATCAATAAATAAGAGCTGATGGGAGGTCAGTGATATATCATTTATTTACTACTTTATACCACACTGGAGCAATTAATCTATGTACAGTCGAACCTGTGTTTGTGGCCAACTCTGAATATAGACCACCCTGTGAATAAAGGTCAGTCTTTGAAAAAGATACCGTTACTTTTTTATCAAACCAACCTCCGAATAAAGGCCATCTGTCAATAAAGGCCACATTTTGTCTTTCCCAAGAACAACCTTTGTTCACAGGTTTGACTGTATTAGAGTGTTACAATTGCATTTAAAGTCTTTTACTACATTTACCTGTTTATAAAGTTGTGTTAATGAGAGAGATTTTCCCATATGACCATTTCCCCTGTTCTCTTATAGCCTGAGAAACTAGAAAAACACACCATATTAAAATCACCAAACACAAATTAATATTACCTTTTGTACGTAGCTCATTTTCTAAAATAGGACCATATTTTAATGTTAACACGCCAGGGTTACCAACCAGTGCTGATCACAGCATTCAAATAACAAATTCAACATTTTCTGTAATGAAGTTTTTTAACTCACCATCAGTAGGTGTAATACTGGCATTCCTTGAAATATGAAGCATATTTATCTAACAGGCTAGAGTCTCATATAGCAAATATAACAAGTAACAAACTAGAAGTCAGCCACATCATATACCTTTCATATCAGGTCTACGACACAGTATTTTGGTCAGTAGATGAGTGTATGCCTTCTTTGTTTTCTCCAAATCTAAGCCCAACTTGAACTCTAACATAGAATCAAAGTTGGGCAGCCTCATCTACCAATCCTGTAAAGAGTACAAACACAAGCTTCAAGTCAAAATTATGAGATTAATCTCAATGTAAGGTTATAATTAGTCTCCACAATAATTGAGGTCAGAACTAAAAAACAATGACATGAATACAAATGGACTAGAATACACAATAAAGTATGTAAATATACATGTAATTTTTGTGCAGAAATCACAGGCATTTAAAACTCTTATTGAGCAAACATAAGCTAACATAAAACAAAGTGGTGACTGCAAAACAGAAAGAAGTATGAGCTTGTTTACTCATGGCCAAAATATAATACATGATGTAAAAAACTCTCAAAAAAACAGTGATTTATGAACTTAGTTACTTTAATATACCAACATAATGTTTTTTTATCAGTCATGCATACCTAGTATAATTTGATTTTCCACTTCAAGCATTTTCTTTCTGCTTTGATTTGCAACAGTATTCTCTCCTGAAAAAACAATACAAAACATCTCTAACACAATTTCTGGAAAAAAATCAAATGACATTAATGTGGTTCACTGAAAGACAAGAATACAAAATATTGGTTTTATTAGAAAGAAGGCACATATTCTTGAACATAGACTTAACAGTTGCCTATAAAATAAATGCAATCAGACATAGAAATACTTCTTCTTATGACTTATTCTTATACTGGTTTGTTTAAGCTTGATTGAGATGACAGCATTGTTGATTTCAACCTAGTTGAAGTCTGCAACAGAAATAACCAGTCCATGTGTCTTGGGGGAGATTAGACTGTGATCTTGTGAGTTTTGACTTAATATATCCAGGTAGAGGCGGCTGAGTCTGACGCATCAACACTTCACATCCACTTTCCTTTAACATCTTAAGTGTGTAACAAATTTCTGTTTATAGATGACATTAGTTCACTTTGCAGGCAGACAAATAAGCAGGGTATATAATTCACCAAGTTACAAGAGCCGTTCGGAAAAAACAAACTCTTGTGATTAAATTGTAATTAATGTCTGCCAGAAAAGACAGCTAACAGACAGAAAGGATGATTACTAGAGAACATAAATACTTACCTGATTTATATACAGGTATTCTATCATTACATGGTACAAAGTTTTTTGACCAACTCTTCTAGAGCAGAAGCCTGAAATTAATACAAATCCAACCAAATTAATTTTAGGTTTTATGTGTTTATCATTAGATTATGTCTCTGACAAGATGTGGTGAATCTTATATTGTTCATATTTAAAATGCTTAAATCTATGCATAAGATTCCAAAGTAAGAATGTTCAAGTAATGTAAGACACAACAGGTTCAGGTGAATCATACTTTAATTATCTAAGAAAGTTATTAGTGATACAAACTTGTCCAAATCCACAACCATGCAAGTGAAGCATTAAGGCAAAGCCTCAAGAATTGTTTGTTGACAGTTTTCTGGATGTTTTTTACATCAGTATGTTTTTGTTTTGCTATGAACTGTTTTTTTACAAAGGTTTAACATGGCACCAGCAGCAGACAGGTCATTAATTTGGTGATTTTTCCAGTTTTACTTTAACAGTGGTAGTGGATGCAAAGAGTACACTTGGGTAGAACCACCGACCTTCCATTAGCTAGCTGGACAGCTTTCTCAATGGTGAAATATGCTTAGTCCTGGGTTACTAGTCTAGATTACTAGTCAGAGACCATAACCACTCCATGAATAGCTACCAGAGAGAAAGAAAAATTAACTTACATTTGAACATACATCTCAAGAGTAAATGTTCCTTCTTTATGAAGAGTCCAAACAATTTTAACACAAAGAATGTATGTTCAGACAGTAGCTAGGTGAACCGATGTAGATTTATAGTTCCAGACTGTTTGAGTTGCTGTAACATTCTGATAAGTAATTGTAGTTCTCCCTGCAATTTATTGATTGTTTAGTTTCTTAAGAAAATACAGAAATTGAATTTGTTGCAAAAACAATCCATCCATATGCATTGAGCAAAAGCTTATTGAAACCAAGAAGCTGGTATCAGTATTTAGTGATACAAGAGACAAAAAAACTGTCCAATAAAACACAATATGATAGTTATCATTCATTTTTGTTATTTCTTCACACCAGTCTCATTAAAATATTTAACAAATGTGTAGATTTTCATTAACTTTAAATGTCAGAAACAATCAATACATTGATACTCAAACAAAAAACTGAAAATAGCAAATGGATATTAATATATTAATGTAGACATAAATCAAGCTTATATAACATTTGTCACAAAGACATACCTCTTGTTCTGGACCAAATTTATCACAGGATGATAGGAACAACAATCTCCTCACACATACAACTGTGGTGCAAGAAACATCGACACAGTGTTTCCTAACTTCTGATGAGAACAATTTGAAATCTGAGGCAATTGAAAACATATTTAATCAACACACTAATTAACACAGCTCAACACATTTTTCTCAGGCAACTTGTTCTGCAAGCTGATCAGCTTAGAATTGTAACTAGTTCTATAGCAATCTCAACTCATCCTGAGTAAATTTCTGCTCATTCTTATGAGCGGACAAGTGGATTTGTCAAGCCCTGCCATAAAGCTGCAATATATAAAGTTTTGAATGACGAAATTCTAACTTCACCTGTCAGTGATTCCACAACAGATACTTTACTAATACAAATGCTACTACTTTACTGCTACAGCTGCTCCACATGATGAAACTGTTTTTTTTTTTGAATGAAACAGATTGAAAAGCAATTTTCCATTTAAGTTTTTTTTTGTTAGGCAAAAAAAATCTTGTTTTATTTCTTTTTTCAGAATGACTCCTGTAGCGACAATGCAAGTCAGAGTGTTGCAATTTCCAATGCAGAGGTCGTTAAGTGCCAAAGGATTAGGAAACAAGTTAAGGTATCATATCATACATATCATAATCATTCTGAGTCTTTATATTTAAATGCCAACCTCAACACGCAAATTGGCCAATATGAGTAAAATAACCCCTGGATATTATGATTACCATGTCAAGGTCATCATAAATAGCTTAAGGTCTAAGTTTCAGTAGAATTTCAAATTCTGACCATTATCCAAATAAGTGGACAGGAGGGGTTATTTTGCCATTGCATAAGAAAAGGTTGCACCAGTAACCACATCATCATGTATCCTTGCATTATTTGCCACAATAAATCTAATGTGAAATCTGTTTGAAATTTTAGATTTATACAAAATATTGTAAAGTTTCATATTGCAGAGTTATCTGCTATTTCAGCTTTATTGTACCACACACCATTATTGTCAATGAAGAGGAATGGTGACCACAACATGATCAGTGGTTGTGATACTTACATTTTTAATTTTGCATGTATGTGTTCTATATCAACCAGTGAGTATCATGTCACACCCAGGTTTTCAATGAGTGATCATCAGGTTACTAACATCATCAAATTGTATCATGTTAATTTAGCTTTATAAAAAAACCTTTTTGACATTCATTTGTGAAAACATTTTTGCCGATACAAAATTAAGCAAAGCTCTGAATTTTACACTGATCCTCTATTTGACGGCTGAATAAAGTTACTGTCAAGATGACCAGATCTTGACTCCATATTCTTAATTTCCACCATGATTGTCACATTATTATTAACAGTATTTTTATGTCGGACTGTTTTCAGGTCCGTAGATTGGCTTCAACAACATTAATTTTGCAATATGTTAGGAATACTGCAGCTTCACTGACAGAATTACCTCCCTTCATAAACAAGTTTAATGATACCTTATACCATGAAATGGATTCTACTTTGAAATTAATATTTCCAGGGATCAAGGTAATTTTTACTAAGTGCAGTACTACATATAGTTGTCATCATTATGTTTCAGGGTTCATTCTAGACCATGCCCTTGTGGGAATGGCGCTAAATAATTGGGAATGGCAAATATTCAGTAGGTATTGGTGGACAATGGTGCATCTTTTTTTTCACTGGAATAAGGAAATTACCATAAGCACTGGTAATCACTTGTTTCAATACACCATTTGATAGATATTTTTGGGAAACTGATCAATTCAATGTGTCTCGGTTTGTCCATTTTTTTGTCATGAATGAAATTGGATTAGTTACCAGTTTACCAATTTTAAATCAACTTAATCAACTAAGAGGAATGTTAGCCCTAATAAGGTAAGAAAATACTAAGGCCTAAACTAAACTAAGGCCGGTTACATGCCCATGGGTCAGTAGGTAGGGATTTTTATGTTTTTTTTTACATATGGGCTAGTTAAAAAAAATGGCTCGTTCCAGTTTTTCATAAAGGAAACATATGCATCAAAGTGAAGTACCTTCTTCTTGTTTTTTCAGAGGTGTCTCCTAGTGTTTTCTAGCATTTTGTGAAGTTTTGTCAAAATTGGACCATCGGTTTAAAAAATATACTAAAATAATGGGCCAAAAATGTCAGGCGTGTGACAAAAAAGAGTGACAATTTTAAAAATCCAGTTTGTTCAGATAATCTAATCTAAAAATGCCGAATGACAGACACAATGTCATTTTATTTCCGTGAAAGCAATATTTCTTGGGCTTCATCTAATGCTAAAATTTAACACCTATAGTGCTTAAACTAACCGAATTGTATGTAAAAATTAATGTATGGTCTTCCAAAAAAAGCTGGCAGAAAATGTACATTTTTGCTGTAAAATGTTATGGATCCTTTAAAAGTTAGCCATTAAAGGAATTTTAAAATACTATATTAAGTAGCATGTATCTAGTCAAAGTTATAACATTAAAATCATCTTTATTGTGAATATATATTTTTTCCACACCCCTTGAAAAAAGTGACTTAATTTGGTCAGGAGTGTGACACCTTATGTATATTGCAAAATGCTGTCAATTACAGCATACATGTATATTGCACTAAGTCTTTTCCTGGAAGCAGGTGTCATGTTTTGATCATATGTTAAGATCATCAGTGACACCAATGAACAGTTAATGAGCACATGGCATACATGTGAATGTCAGGAGTGTGACAGATAATACCATATTCAGAGAAAGCTTCTTAGTTTTTGCCAGTAGGAACTTTTATAGAAACAGCATTCAGTATCTTGGATTTAGAATTCAAAAAGGCTAAAAAAAGTTAATAACATTAATTTTATGCCCCAAGATACACTAGAAATAAATAAGTTCCATGTCTCCATTCTGTACAGTGTAAATATAATCAATTATGTTGTTGTGATGTTAAAAAGTTGTTAAAAATGTTTTATTCATTGTTGAGAACTTGTTGAGAATTGTTAACTATAATTAGACTGCCAGTGTACATTATACATTTATGTATGATCTTGAATAGAGAAATGTATTAGATATGCCAGGAGTGTGGCAGAAAATGCATATTTTTAGGGAAAGCTTCTTAGCTCAATGCATTTGAAACTTTATTGTCAACACCATTCATTATATTGGATGTAGCATTACAAGCACATGAAATAATAATTATTATATTTCTTTAAGGTATACAAACAAATTTTGGTGACAATTCAAGTCCGAGTTTCTGTGTTGTTAGTGTAAATATGGCAAATTATGTCTTTTTGAAGTTACAACTGCTGAAAATGTTTTATTTGTTGTTGTCAGTTGTCAGATTGTTAACTTGACTTTGATTGTTAGTTAATATTCATGTTTGATTTTGATTTAAGACAGAATATTACCTGTGTCAGGAGTGTGACATTTTCTAATGAAATTCAGGAGCACTCTTTAAAGATCATGTTCCATCAAGGTTTTATGTAAAAATTTACAAAAGGTTTGCTTTGTTGTTAATAAACATCCTTCAAACTACCATAATTTTGTGATTCTTAATATTTTTATGCCCTGTTGTATCCATACAATGAATTTAAACCACTGTAGAAGTGAAATCTTGAAGTAAAAAATTGTGAATATTTGAAATTTTCAAATTGAGTAATATATTTAAAGCTCTTACGCACTTATTTTGAATACCTGAACATATATTCTAACAGAAATCAACTATTAAATCACTAAAATAACATACAAGTGTTTGTTAGTAGGTAAATAGATCTGAATGTCAGTTTCACTTTTTTGCTTCTTATTGAACAATAAAGCTTTGAAAAAATTGATAATATGTTATGAATGATTAGTACCTGAATGATTTTGAAAACGTGAATGGCTATACAACATAAATTTATGACCGAAGGTCATGTTTTATGAACTTTATTTTTCAACATTTTTTTCATTTCACTTGCCAGGTTTTTTAACTAGCCCATATATCAGCTACACTATAGTGAAAATTACAATATAGCGCTAAAATTTGGCCATAAATCTTATGAATCGGCAGGTAAAAGATTGGTCAGTCGGGTAACTGGAAACAAACTTTTTTTTAGGCCTAAGTTATTGCTTTACTCCAGCATAAACCATGTTTTTGTTACTGGGTGGGATAAATGTCCCCATTAGATTCTAGAATGAACTCTGATGTTCAAGCATTTACATTTCAAAAGACAATCCAAACTTTGTCTTAAAATAATTTTAGGCACAAATTGTGTATTCATATGATTTATGTAATTTTCTAAGTAATTAACTTATTTGACTTATTTGTAAATGTTTGAAAAACAATTACTTGCATGCTATTCAGCAAGGTGTGATGTGTTCAATATTATATGTTCTTCATGTTCAAGTCAAGTAAATTTTATTTTACAGAGTTGGTTAACAAAACCTATAACACAAGCTCTATGAGCTTTTAAACCTGACTACATACATGTTATTGCAATTATATCAAAGATCACAGATAAACATAATAAACATCGCATTCATACTCATATTGTGATAAGCACAGCTTAATTATTAAATACATAAGGCATTTTAGGCATAAAATAAGTGACTATTAATAGGCATTTTAGGCATAAAATAAGTGACTATTAATAGAATCCATATTTCAGACACAAAGAATATAAAAAAGCATTTCTAGCAGGCTATGTGCAAATAAAAAAACATTAAAGCATACTACCAGTGTCAATGGAGTGGCTGATGATCATCCTAAAAGTTTTGAAGAGGAATTTAAGATCTGATTACAAACATGAAGCAAAAGCTGGTAAAAACATACTAAGAAAGTGTAACATCTCACATAAAATTTGAGATTTATGGATTGACACTGATTGTATACAGAAACTTTCGACATTAAATAGAGTGGTAAGTAACTATACGTATCAATTAAGCAGCAAATGTGTAAAATTGTCCATGATAAAGTCAACATAAAAGCATGACTAGGTAAGACATCAATGTAAGAGCAACAAAAGCATAACACATAAAACTGCAGTTGACTTTAAAAGATCCAAAATCAAGCAATATAAGCAAAAACACAGGAGAAACAAACATTTAACTCAGCATAAGCATCAATAAGCATCATAACATAAGTCAGCATCTGCTGCAATACTGCACAACTCCCAAAAATGTATTCATCCATACAGTCAAAACCACATGAGGAGCAGGAGCACGTTTGACCCTCCCAGTTCAGGATCAAAGACTGGAACTGACTGTATGATGCACTTGCTCTAAAAGGGTCTGGTAGGGAGTTCCATAATTTTGCAGCAGCAAACCTGAACGATTTTGTGCCATACCTCTCTGTTCTTGGTTGATGTAAAACTGCAACATTGTTATATCTAAAATTATAAGACAAATTTCTTATGGTTATTAAATCGTGTAAGTACACAGTGTACAATCAAGATTCTTGTGTCTGTTTCCAGCAATGTCACATCTTAGGTAGGCAGCTAGTCCTCCTCCACCTGTAGTTCTGTCTGCTCTCCATATGTGAAAGTTATCACATGACCCATAAGAAATATTAGAAGCATCAAAGGAAGAGTAAGTGAAATGGTTGTTGAACACTCTCTGCAGGTCCAGGGGTCATCATTTGCCCCAAGAATAATATATTCAGCATACTGGGTTCATTGGTACTCCTGTCTCTTCCTATAATATGGATCAAGATGAATAACCATTTTATAGAGTTCTGATTCAACATTGTTTACGTTATGTTTGACACCTGTCAAGATTTGTATTTCTCACAATCACTTAGATGGAACCAATGTAGATTCAAGCGTCCATCGACATAGACTTTCCGTGGAAAAACTTCAAAATTGCCAATAACGTTGAATATATTCAATCTGTTCAATGGATATTTCTTCCATATGATTATTTTAAAATAATTATGATAAAATCTACTGTTTAAAACTTCTGAAGAACTGATTTGAACTTATTTTCTATGCGTGCCAAAAGAATCAAGGAATGACAACTTCAAAGACTATAAACTGTATCACGTTAATTATCAACTCGTGCTTACTTAATACAAATTTCCAGTATAGACATTCCCTCTCATTAAGCGAGTGTCTCCAAAAAATTACTAAATTTTACTAAATTACTAAATTAATTCCAGAGTTTTCCCTAGATTTATTAGATTTTTGTGGTAAAGTGGTTTTACAGTTTTCCCCCAAAAATTGATTAACTTTTATATTTTTATTTTACAATCGTTGATTGTTGAATTTAATGTACACTAAAACCTTAATAATGAGACCACCTTTAGGACCCAAAAAA
Source organism: Lutraria rhynchaena (assembly GCA_008271625.1). Lineage (NCBI taxonomy): Eukaryota > Metazoa > Mollusca > Bivalvia > Venerida > Mactridae > Lutraria > Lutraria rhynchaena. The sequence continues at coordinate 136,113 of VIBL01000366.1, forward strand.
TCAGTTGTAATAATGAGATGGTCGCAATATCAATATCAAGTTAAATTATTGGGGGTTATTGAAAATAAGAGGTCATTTCAACCAAGTGGTCGTAATAGTGATGTGCTTGCTTTTTGAGGTGATACTGTACTTAGTTAATGAAGCCATTTGGACATAATTTTGTTATTCTTATATTTAGATAGTTAAAAATACAGGTAATGCCTAATTAGTTTATCACACTTTTATTTGATTGTTTAGATTTTCATTAAGTCTCTATTTTATAAACAGAGATAAGTATTGACAAACATACATTAGTCATTTTTTATATTTCAATTTGTAGTAACACACAGAGACTGATCATACTATATTACTACATGTATTTGTTTAATGAACAATTATTATGTATCGTGTTCATACATGTTTTTTGGTTAAAATGAAGTTGCGATCAAATTGACTGCTGAAGGATCACCTTCATTAATCATAAGTTATACTTGCAAGTACCTGGATTTTGTTGTTTACATATATATCGAGAGGTGAAACAAAATTAGACATAAATCAACTGCATAACAGTTGGATTACCATCCCATGTCTTGTCATCGACAAAACCATTTCTTTCAAGAATGAGAATTATCAAGAGAATGTCATAGTCCAGTTCACATGCCTCCGACACTATATGACTGGGTCAGGCTTAGACAGAAAATGGCAGTGCCCATAGGTAAGTAAATTTCATTGATAATCTGTAAATTTAGACCTGACTAATGTATTAAGGGGAAAAGTGTGCCCTGTATGAGACTTGAACTACCAGAACACAAGCACAGTGCTCTACCAACTGAGCACAACAGGCAGTTGATTTCTACCTGGTTATGTTTATGGAATAATAACAAGAATATTTTTCAGAAGTGATAGACCACTGTTATAGCAGTAAAACTAAAGAAATGTGATCATCCATATTTTGGCCTGAGAGGACCACACCAACATAACCCCAGTAGAAAGTGCTAAAGTAGTACATGTATGTGTTATCTATTTATAAAAGCTGTGTTTTACGTGTAAAGAAGTCCTTAATTAAATGTTTTACCAAATTGTGTTTAAACTATTCTGTTTTAGTTTAATATGAGTAAATTGGAAAATAGAAAAATAAAAATTAATTGAAAAAAGATCTTGTATAATAAGGACAAATATTGAAATGAAAGAATATTTTATTAAATTGTCAGTTTAAGAAACATATTCAAAATGTTTCAGGGGCAGAAGTCTCAGTTCCCATGGTCAGAAGAGGAAGATTTTTTATGCATTATATGAATTGTGAACTCTATGATTACTTAAGAAACGGAACGTTCAGTGATTTATTCAACAACAATAAACATCTCCATACTGACGATAGACTCGCACATATTGTACTTACACAACAAGAAAACTGGCAAAGTTCCTTATTTGTGCTTTTCTTAAACGAAGAAACTCTTTATTCACATAATATATTGTTAAATAATTTTGTCTGTAGTTTCATTCTTATATGTTGTAAACATCCAAAAACTGTACACGTATGCATAATCAATGTAAATTATTACATTGTATACAATTGCATATTATTGCTTAAAACATTTAAAACATCACACGAAAATTATTAACAAAGCTAAATACTTTCTCCAGTTTAAACTATATACATGGCTTACAGTCTGAGTAGGTAATAACTCTTTCAAATAAGAAGCTGATTGCATAAATATTGCATGGTATTTACACCTTCAGAATTATATTATTAAAAACACTTTAATTTTTGATTGACAAGTATTGCTTCATTAAATAATGCATGTTTTTCTCTTTTAACGCTATTTCATACATAAGAATTCCGCAATTTACCTGTTAATACTATTACATGTCCTTACCATATTATGTATAAATGTTACTTTTTTAAACCTGGTGACATATTGGCCTAATGGGCCGGGTGTCTATATGTATTTTGAAACTTATATTTGTAAATATGTTCATGCACATGTCACAATAATAAATAAACTATTTATCTATCTATATGGGAAAAATACATCAAGGGGAAACTGTGAAGACCTTGGATCACTATTGGAAACAGGATGCTGCATTCAATAAACACATGTATATGTACCCAGTGGCATGCTTGACAATAGATTTTGAATCTAAATGAGGTCTATGTGTAAAAGTAGAAGCAAAGTTTCAAATATACATTATTGCGCTATATATTCCATACAGGAAAAATAACCAAGACCCATAACAGAACCAAAAATATGTGAGAACAGCCAAATTCAGTACAGGTAACCAGTGTTGATGCTGGATGAAACATTAATATGTGGCTAACAAAGAAATAGCCATTGATGCTAGATGAAAGGGCATAATCTAATTAACAGAAAAATTAACCCATTCAAAGTTTTGTACATCCACTTAAGGTTAAGGTCAGTTTGAGGTTGGATGATATGGGTAGATTAATTTGGGAATGTTGAAAGGCAACAACTGCATAGCATCAAAGTATTCTAGTAAGTAGTGTTGGTAGTAGACAAAATGGTAACATCTACTTAACCAAGCCCATTTAAAACAATATAAGTCCTGTCAAAGTCAGTTTAATGGTGTTTTAATGGTGTTTTATGGCACATAGACATGTAATATTTATGTTGTGCACATTTAAATAAAAGGGAAGCAAAAAGTATAAACTGTTTATGATAACATATAAATAAGAATGAATTATACCTGATATAAAATGGTTAAAACTGATTTGTTGTAATCAAACAAATGCGGGAGTGGCTTATCTCATATACATTGTATTATACATAGTGTAAAAACATTTATGTATTTATCTGTGGTCTGGTTTTCATATTGATAGCTGAAGTTATTGGTAGCAAGCACTTGTTCAGTCAGGAAGTAAAGTGTGGAAAGTTAGGAGTCCATTTAAACAAAATTGCAGGATAGTGTGATTTGACAGTCCAACAAAGCATATTAATGCTGAAGATTCGTCCTTGTATTTTACCCACAACGACCTCAAAGAAATGTGGTCGGCGACGTGTATATGGCGACCAGTTCAGCTAACAGTTTTCCTGAACTGTATACTAACCAGTACTAACTTACCCTTCCACAAGGAGCTGGCTACTTCTCCACATACGGAGGAAAATCGACCCTTTTGTCAAATTTTCATAGAAGGGTATGACCTGCTGTGACTGAGATTAAAACCCGGATTTCCGGGATACAAGTCCAGCGCACTGACAGAAACTGATGTGTTTGTTAATATATTTAATAACCAGACATCACTTTGAATAACAGCAAAATCCACAGTAACAGCATTTTTAATAATTTTCTCGAAGATAAATTTATCATATCCTATCACTTGAATGTGATAAAGCCATTTGAATTTAAAGCATTTCATAAATAATAGAGATAATTGGTTTCCTAGAAATGTTGTTTCATACAACAAAATGGTTCACTTGAAACTAAACTTTGATTTTACAAGAATTGTCCTTTTTTCAGAAAAGATCTATTCCAGCAGTAAAAGAACTGTTGTTATAGATGTGACATGTGTAGAGGACAATATAACAGAACTTCCCTTGAAGATAAAACTTCATTATGAAATTAAACTCTGACATATAACTGGCAGTCATGAAAAAAGATTCTTTTGAAAATTTGATGGAAAATGGATCATTTCCCCTTCAAGTTGTCTGCGCAGAAAGTTTTTAAGTGCAGAAAGACGTGTTTGAACTTTTTAAGTCATATCAATGGAAATCCCTATTAACTGCCAATGTCGCAATGTGGTGACTTGCTGCAGAGTCCCAATGTTGCCTTTTGGACTTAAGAAAAGTCCAGTGTTTCAGCCAGAGTGCGTTTTCTGCATTTGGCACACTTTTTTCTTCCATGATGCAACAAAATTTATTAGTTGCGTTTTTTGTGACGCAGTTAAATGGGAATTTAAATGCAGCATTATATGCAATCTTTACGAATTACTTATAAATATCTGTTACTAGATAATCATAATAGCAGCTCAAAAGGTTTGTTTACAAAATATAATTCCAAATTTGGAGACTGGCTAAATTCTTACTCGTTATCGTTGCAGTCATAGTCATGTTCATTTTGTGTATTTCTGTCTGTTTCACCTATTCCGTATTTTATCATTTCGCTATTCTAATTTGCAAAAAAATGGCAGATGAACCGAAAAAGAAAAAACAAAAACATTAGTCTGATTTCTTAGGGGGGGGGGCATTCAACTTCGAAAGCTACAAAAATAAATACAGTAGAAGTTCCTGAATTTAGCCAGAAAAGTGAAACCACTAACCTCAAAAACAGTAAACGAGGGACAAGATCGCCCATTTTCGCTCACCTGAGTAAAGACTGCAACTTCTATGGTTTTCTTGTGATTTGACCTGGTGACCGAGTTTTTAACCTGATTTGGCCCATGTTCACACACTGTCCATGATATCATTAATACAAACATTCTGACAAAGTGTGAGGAAGATCCAATAATAAATGTGGCCACTAGAGGGTTAGCAAGGTATTCCAGTGATTTGATCTGGTGACCAAGTTTTTGACCCCAGAAGACCCATGTTCGAACCTAACCAACATATCATTCAGTCAACCATTTTGACAAGATTTGGTGAACCTCAAATCAAAACTGTAGCCCCTAGAGTGATAGAAGGTTTTTCTATTATTTGACTGGGTGACCTAGGTTTTGACCTCAGATGACCCATGTTCAAACTTAATCAAGTTATCATAAGGACAATCATTATGACAAGGTTTGGTGAAGATCCCAAACTGTGACCCTTAAAGTGTTAACAAGGTTTTCAAATGATTTGACCTGGTGACCTAGTCTTTGACCCAAGATAACCCAAGTTCTAACTTATCCAGGATATTATTAAAACAAACATTCTGACAAAGTTTGATGAAGAGTCAATCAAAACTGCAACCTCTAGAGCTAGGTTTTCTGGTGCATTGACCTAGTATTTGACCGGAGATGACCCATATTCGCACAATTTTACTAGATCACTAATACAAAACTTCTGACAAAGTTTCATGAAGATCCAATCAAATCTGTGATTTCTACAGTGTTAACAAAATATCCATTCTATTTGACCAGGTGACTAGTTTTTGACCCCAGATGACACATGTTCGAACTTGTCCAAGATATCATTGAGACAAACATTCTGACCAGGTCTGATGAAGATTCGCTCAAAACTGTGACCACTAGAGCATTAACAACCCTAGGTGTGGACAACGGATGCAGGACACCGGAGTAAACACTGATCACTATAGCTCACCAAGCACTACTTCCCCAGGTGAGCTAAAAAGATCACGGTAAAAAAGTATACCAAAACAAGAATTTAAACCCGTCAGGTTAGAAAAAATCCCTGGCTACAGTTTGATAACACTGTTTATACTAGTGATATTTGCATTTCTGAAAGGAAAGACAACCCTTTCCAGGGTTTCCAATGCCATTTGCCAGTTTCATAAAAGGCAAGAAAAAATCTGCAAGTGGCAAAATAAAATCAAATTAAGCATACTTTTCTGTAGGCATAAAGTAGACTCTCCCCTCCATACACGTGGCGGAAAAATATAATGTTCAGTGGAAACCCTGCCTTTTACTTCTAGGTGCATTAATTTTAGACACTCCACCATAATAAGACAAGTTATTATTATAATAAAGTCTTTTCCAGTTTATGCAAGTTTTTTTTCTGCAAACACATTTAATAATGACCCCAAAAATCTGAGCTGGCTGAAACACTGAAAGTCTATAGACTTCAGTGAAGTCTACAGATCTCAGACTCCTGCATTTGAACCATGCGTGTGACACACGATCAATGCGACAATTAGGTTGAAGGCATAGCATTATCCACCACTGATTCAAGCAATTCATGCGGAGAAGTTAGCAGTAGCTCTTGGTGGACAAGGTGAGCAGATGTAAGAAATAATTGGCACTGAGAAATGTGTCTTATCAGAAATTTGGCACTGAAAGAATTAACTGCAATTTATGTATCATGTCAGGAAGTTGTGTCCTTTCTTTCATCGTTTTTATTGTTGAGAATCAAAAAAATATTCAAAAAATTTACCATTATTTCTTTCTTATTTCTTATTTACTTGATTCTGCTGATGTTATTTTTATACACTGCCTTTTTCATGGAGTTGTAAGTTTTCTGCCATAATTATATTACTTTTACAAATGTTCTTACTATTTTGGCAAAAATAATTGTGCTAAATCAATATGTGAACTTTAACAAAGAACTTGATCTCATTAAAAAGGTCCATAAAATTTTACAATTGTATGTTAGATTCTAAGTGGGCCTAAAAGTGAATTATCACTAAACTTCTATTATGCTTTACATGAAGTAATTTTTTATGTGCATATTTTGCAAATGTCTTGTGTTTTGATTTTTCAGTTTTCAATTTAACTAGTTTTTGATAAGTTTAAACATGACTGGTCATTTTTATCTAAGTACTATTAAGATACAATGGTGTAAATCATTTGACCAATTTATTGTTACTTGAGATGAGGATTTCAATACTTTTTACTACATCCTACAAAAAAGTAAAGCCATTACATCCTACGACATCCTATTTAAAAGGTGGACATTTGCAAAAAACTGAGCATATTTCATTCACTCACTACATAAGAGAACACATTTTTTTTTCAATTTACAACAAAAAATTACTTTTGTTGCCATGGCAACACTTGAAAAACAAATCAAAAATCATGTTTTCTTCAAATATGTTGAACAGCACAAATATCTATTGAAAGTTTCGAAACAAATTTTAAAAAATGTTGCCATGGAAACACATGAAAAAGCATTACTTAAAATTGACAATGTCTTTTTTTACGACATTCACAAAAACACTGAGCAGTTATTATTTCATTCACTCACTACATAAGAAAACACATTTATTTCAATTTACAATAATTAAAAATTATGTTTTCTTCAAATGTGTTGAACAGCAGAAATATATATTGAAAGTTTGGAAACAAATTTAAAAAATTACACAATTTCAAGTGTTTCGGGTGAAAATTAGCAGAATGATTTTTTACATTTATTTCAATATGTATAGTACTTATTGTGTGGGCATCCTTATTTCAATAAACTCACCCATTACAATAATATGCATCTGAATAATGAAGGATATATAATTGAACAAAACAAACTCTGCAAATTCAACAATTATATGTATGCTGTGCGGTCCATTCAACATGATAGGCACAGTTGAGCGTCATATGGTGGTCTTACAAGTCCCTGTGCAAGTACTTTTTTCTCCCATCATTCAATCGACCTGAGGTTATTTCTGCATGTCGTAGCTGAATACTTGCTTAGTAATAAACTGGATACTTCAGCATACAGATCTCTTCTTCAGAAAGGGAGCCTGAAGAAGGACAAACTGTGAGAACATCAGGTTCTGTTAAGGAAAACCTGAAATACTGGTATGATCTGAATGTACAAGTATACATTTATCATTTAGTAGAATTAAGAGTAATTTAATGATTACTGATATTGGATACTTTTGATTTTGATAAATTTTGGACAAAGTAATGTTGACGTGCTTATTTTTTGTGTCGAAAAATAATATGCGAATATAAATTAATGTTTTGATAATTTCTTTGTACGTCGTGTAAATCGTATTGACATTATGCCTTTTATTGTAATTGATATATACATTATTTAGCTATATTAGTGCAAAACTAGTACGTAATGTTTTACATGATTGCTAAAGATAAATATACCAAAATACCTTATCCCTTTTTAATTCATGTATTTCCACTGCCGGTACCGAACAACAGTTGTTTTAGATGATATGTTTACCATGCTTTCCAATTAAGCAAGTGTCTTTGTACCATTTTTTCGTATCTAGAATCAATTAAACAACAACGTGCACGCCCTGAAACAAAGTACGAGCGACGTGTGTACTAAGATCTATAATAGTACATTATATTGGCTGATGACGTGTCAAATTGACAAACCATATTTGTCTTGTACGTGAAATGTCTTTTACAATTCTCATGTATCTGCATGTATGTTCCTCTAAATATTACTCAAACAACGGTAGTCATTTTCCTGCCATCTAGTCCACGGACAAGAAAATGTCACATTGTGTATCATGGCCATGCTGTATCAATTACCCATATATCTTGCACTCGAAAAAAAATGTAATTACATGTAATTAAAGCTTAAAGTTCATTTATTTATTGAATAGTCTAACAAAAACTAACATGAAATCTGCACCAGGAACAATACACCGGTACTACGATCTGTCATTACAATCCACATAAAATACCGAACATAATTATATTATATTTGCTTTTGTTTTGACCTGAAATTTGAAACTTTGCATTAAAGGAATGCTAATAAATCTTTTGATTTATGGTTTAAAATATTCTTAATTATATAAGTGTCGTGACACAAAGTTTATTTGGGAAATTAGTGAGTGAAATGTAGAAATGTAGACAAGTTAAGAAATGATGCATACTCAATTATAATTAGAAATTAACCTCAAATTTGAGTTTTGCAAGTTTCATTTAGAATCTACCTGGATTATAATCAGAATATGTTGAAAATTTCGTCAATCTATTTGCATGCCCTAAAGAGTCCAGTCAATCATAGGTATGACAGAGTTAGGTCCATGTGTGTTGGTTCCATCCTGTCGTGACAAATTAATGTTTTATTTTCATCTAATAAAAGTTTAATTGCTTTGATATACAATCAAGTCTAAATCCAAAGATTTGTACTTTCCTCAGGGTTGAAAAGTACAGTGGTCCCATTTGTCGTGACTAATAGAGTAAGATGACATTTTGTCTGAAATCAAATGTGAAATGTATATATTCATATTCATACATACTGCGCCTGACAAATTCGTTGTACAGACCACGTTCTTGGAGGTACAAAGATTAACATAAAATATAATCATGAAATAAACTATGAATGTTATAAATAAACAAATTATATATACGCTTTTAATTTTGGAAATATTACAATTTAATGTCTGTTTGTAGACATATTTCATGGATTACAGGATTTTTGGACCGGGGGGCGTAAAGTCTAGAAGTGCATCATATCTATAGAGACAATCAACACACAATGGACATTTTACATAATTATGCTCGCCATATTTTGGAGGGGTGCACGTCGGCTCCGCCCCACAAATCCGCGCTTGTATTTCATTCATGTAGATAAATTCCGTGTTGTAGCTGAAACAATGTATACCAGAGGCCGTTTGGGAAAATTTGGCCCAACACCAATTATGGTAATTTTACGGAAGTTGCCCGAAATATTGCCGGAATGGTTAATCGGAAGTTGTAACTTGTTTATCTCCCTTCCTGAATTGAATTTTCAGAGCCACACAACTTATTCAAGCTTTTTGAGAATATCTTTTGCTGACATTGTGATAAAACAGATATCGAAATAGTTTGCAATTTGTTTTTACGAAAGCCTGCCGAATCGTACTACTTCTTGTTTTATTGTTGGCGCTGTATCTTTTTTCACGAGGCACGTGTTTTGTAACGACTTTCATTTATTTTCGCGACCCCCATCGTCTGACTGAATTATCTTAAAGGCTGCTTTCAACCTTTGCGCGTCGTTTGCTTGAAGCCGATTGTATTTACTTTTCATTTTGCGACCTATTTTAATTTTCATTGTTTTAAAACTTAGATATCATGGCCTTTTGGGGGCATCTTTTTTCTCCTAAATTTGCAGAGAATACCATGGCTTTGGTGGCAGGAGATTCCAATGTAAGAAGAATGATCTATATCCCTGGTGACGATATTCGAGTAAAGTGTTTGCCTGTTTCAGGTACTTATTGCATTTACTTTTTTCTGACTCATTGTTTTTACTAGACTGATATTTATTTTGTAATTATGCCGTCGACCCGTATTTTCGGGGGATTAACATTATAAATTCAGCTTAGCGTGTGCTAAATGCCAATAAATGGACCAACACTAAAATCAAAACCTAGTATAAAAAACATCAAATAACATTGGACAGTTTAAAATTTTGAAAAAGTCCATTTAGAAAAAAATTCTGACCTGTTTACTTACACTATCGGCAGTCTGCATCGCTCGGAAGCTGTCTCGTATTTTCAGGGATTCTGATTGGTTAACCTCGTTTCGGTAGTAACATGGCACGCGCTCTGATTTTATACTGCACACAGTTAGTTTAGGGCAATGCATATGTTCTGGTACAAGATTCCTTGTAAAGGTCTCATTTTAAATAATATTTGTGTGGACTGTTACTGTTATGGTAGTTCAAAAATAAGACAAAAATATGACAATAAGTAACTGAAATAATATATCATTGAAAACTTTTGATTGCTGGAAGTTTTCAATTTTGACCAAATTTAGCAACATTACGTCAACAACAACATGAAAATAGTGTAAAAATAAAACTAGTAAACATTCAAACAACTTTGTTTTTTAAGCATTTAAATGTCACAATGTGGACAAAGGAAAGTGGAATGGCGTCTGACAAACCTAACTGTAATGCAGGTGCGTCCAATGTCCACATACATCACATTGGGCCCAATTGACAATCTTCAACATGGGTAACTCTTGCAGTTTTGGTGGAGCCAAGTGCTAGCACATGCAGCATATGTCTGTCTCACCAATCAGTTGTAGAACACACTATTTTACTGATTTTAATTTGGTTGACACCACTGGTTGAAGCAGTCTAACTGCTGCCTTTGGCTAAACTACAACGTTTGGTTGAAGTCTTCGCTACGGTGACTGCAGATTGTGCCCATTGTGAGTATTCATTAATCTCTGTCACATAGTTATTGTTTCACTGATATTCTTACGCTGGGGACATGGTAAGGCATTATTGGATATATTCTCTTCCTTCTGCTGAATGAATGACTCAGCCTCTGCCTTGCCTGTCTTCAAAGCTCGTATTTTTTGCACTTGTTTCTCCTCCCTGAAGCTTTCACATGGGAATAACTTTTCTATGGAGACAATATCTGGGTTTAGTGGAAAAATACCAGTTTTTCAAAAAGCTGCCTGAATGTTCACATGGGACATAGCCCGTGTATAAGCTTTACAAGCGATACTACAAAGCTCATACCTTGTGATGACCTGTCCAATGTGTTTGCTCATGAAACTGGAACACTCAGAATAATAGTAATTCTTGAAAGGCCCGAACATGGCAACATCAAGTGACTGTAGTAGGTGAGAAGTATGAGCTGGCAAAACAAATAGTATCAGCCATCTTTCCCTGGCCCAGTCAATAACTTGTGGCGATTTGTGTGAGCTATGGCCGTCGTAGATAAAGAGAATTGGCTGTTTGTCTACTGCACATGGTTGGGCATATGGCAAGAAGTGTTCTTCCAAGTATTACTGGAATATATTAGCATTAGACCAACCAGACTCTAACATAACACCCTTAGCGCCTACAGACCTGCCCTTCATCAATTCAGGGTTGAACCACTTCCCCTTAAATACAAAGTAAGGGGGTAGGGACTGACCGAGGGCGTTTACACATCCAATTAGTGTTGTTGTAGTGCTTCTCAGAGAAGTTATTGCCTGACCCTTGGATTTCGGATTTGCAACCACATTAGGGGGACGATGGTCTGGTTGCAAACTGGTTTCATCCAAGTTATATACATGTTGTGGTCTGTCCAGCAAGCCGTGTTGCGTCATAACTTTCGACAGATTTTTAAAGTAATCATTTACTTTCTCTGGTGTGGATAACTTTGCACTGGCACTCTCTAACTTTCTTGGTTTATACTTGACAGACGTCCCTCCCATCGTTTAAGAGAACCATACAGCCTGTTGTTGCTCATTGGATTGTTTAGTTTCTTGGCTTTCATTTCAAAGGCCATCTCTCCTGCTAGATGTTTTAACTTATTATTAGAATAACCGTACCCCCAACTCTGCCATTGTCTCAATGTTAGCAACTAACACCTCTTCTTGTTCATGTGAGAGGGCAGTGTCTGGACCTGTTTTGCAATAATTATTGTCAGGATCGATGATACCAGTAATGCAGTCTCTAAGGGTCTGCGCAGGAACACAAAGCATACGGGCTGCTTTCTCCACTGGTACTGATTTGAATTCAGCCATATCATATGCCTTCTTCATATTTTCTGGAGAATACCTCCTGTATTTGCACAGTATTTTTGTAGGTTTTTCCTGCAAATACGGTATAGGAATGTGAGGGAAACACATCTTTAACAGAGAGAATTAACTTGATTTTTTTAAAACTTGGTGTTGCAAGTATAGAGGAAGAATTTATAATGAGTTATAGAGGGTAAATAAACATGGAAACAACCTTAACCTTGCCTTATGACATGGAAATAATCATACAATGAAATACTAAATTAACATTCAACGCGTCTGCAGGATGCTATTAATTGATTTCTAATTGGACATCAGGTAAACATTTCACACACATTTTTGTAGTGCAGTATACATAACAAGTGTTTGCTTTGTCGGATCTTACAAGGTAGACAAATGCTGCAGATGCGGGACTGATGCAGTCAACACAAAAGTGGATTTTTTTCATAAATATCACAATATTCTTGTAATATAAGGGCTTTTTATGAATATTTATCATGATTTGCGTATGGTTTACCTGCTTTGAGCGCATTGTGACGTCAGTAGATGACAGAAAATAAAGTCGACGAAAATTTGACTGCTTTTTGGATAGTCGAATCAGATGCACGAGCTAGTATTCGCGACCGGAAGTAACGTCACGAAAATATGAGAACCCCCGAAAATATGAGAACAAGGCATATAGTATATTGGGAGTGAGAAAAATCCATGGTCCTAACTGAGGATTGAACCAAGGACCACTAGAACTGTAGGCGGACACTCAACCAAATCGATAAAGAGTTAACCCAACAGCAAGGCTGTTAAAAGTAACTTGTATTCCTACAATCACTACACTCCTCCCCCTTTTACTTATTAGAGTTGACTAGCTTTAGATTTCTTGTTTGATTCTTTATGTCTCCACATGAGTTCATCAACCACTCTGACACCATTATAGTAAATTGGGAGCAAGAAAAATCCATGGTCCTAACTGGGGATTGAAACCAAGACCCCTAGCACTGTTGGCAGACACTCAACTCTATCGCTAAATAGTTTACCCAACAGCAAGGCTGTTGAAAGTGACCCATATTCATACAATCTCTACATAATTTCCCAATCTTGGCTTGAAAATATTGTTTGAAAATGCTGTTTTAACAGGTAAATTTGAAGCTGGGACCAATATGTCCCATATATGAATTATCATTTTTTACATACAAGCACATCAAACTGCAAGGAGACCACTGTAACTATATGGTTATAGTCCATTATCAACAAAACATTTGCCAGTCACTGCTGTAGGTTCTAATACCTATTTATTATGTAGACTTTGTTATCTTTGCTAGCATATGGATTTTTGGTGGTTCTTTTGATATGATACACTCTGCCAAAAGTAATACATTGCTCTTGAGGTCTTCCACTCTATAATGGCAATCCTCATGGACCATTTTTAACTTGTCTGTTTCAAAGAAAAAGTCAAGCTATTATGATTGCTGCGGCATTGTTGTCGCAAGATAAGGGGCATTATTCTGAAAACTATATTTTTGGAGTTATGCCCCTTTTTAACTTAGAATTTTGGTAAAAATTGCATTTTCAGTCATTGTAATTGATATACATGTGTTGGCACTGCATGCGGTGCTCTTAATATGACAAAGCACCAGTACCAAACACATGAAGTACATTTACTTGGGCTGGTTCCTGTTCAGTAGACTTCATACAAACTTGACAACTCACTCTGTACAGAGTGATATGTATTGATAAAACTAGACCTTTCATAATGAAGTTACATTAATATTTCACATTTTAGAGACAAGTTTAATTATTTATCTTATAATTCTCTTTCAGATGCAAAATTTGTTCTGGACAAGAAGAACTTTCAGCAATCCTTTGAAACTGAGATCATCCAGAAGTACTTTGATGTTGTGTATTTGGACCTAGGATCAAATGATGTTCTGTGTGCTGGGGATGTTCTCTACAGGTTAAAACTAAATAATTACTGTTAAATAGAGGATCTTGAATGAGTGCTCATTTCTTACCTTTTTTATTAAACGAGTTGACTAAATAATATGACACGAGGCTTTGCCGAGTGTCATATTGTTTTTGTCAACGAGTTTAATAAAAATGGTAAAGGATGAGCACGAGTGTAAGATTCTATTTATCACATAACAGTAAAAACGACCACAGAAAATGAAGTAGACTACAGGATGACGTCAAGATGACGTCAGTACATGACGTCTAGTGTAGACTGTTCACTACTGCGCGCAAAAAAGTAATGTATGTTTCTATTAATCTTTTGGCGATAAAATGCAACATAAAAGACATAAAATCATTTTATTTACACAAACATCATTTTATTCATTAATAAAATCATTGCAAATCGAAAGTCGACCATGTTTACAAATATCGTAGTAGCACAGTAATACAAAATATGCAAATATAGTGATTTGGCTAATTTGAATATTTATTGCACGGTTTGGCAGTGCCGAACGATATTTCTGGCACGGGTTTACGGCACTCCTAGACCGCAGGTTATGTGATAAATCAAATTACTTTAACAGAATGATTACACAATAACTCATATTTTTATCATATTCATTGTTAAAAATACACAGAAAAGATACAAAACAATCCACACTTGAGATTAAGTTGGTAGCATCAAGATTGGATGCATGATAGTTTATGGCCAGGCACGAAACTATTTGTTCAGCATCTACTCTGATTAGTATTGTATTGACTAATGTTTATTGAAATAATTACTAATGCCAATTATGTACTGGAATATTGCAGAGATGTGCAATGTAATACCTGAGGCCAGCCCAAGTACGGACATAGTACTGTGTGAAATTTTGCCAAGAGATTGTTACAGTAGATGAGGACAGGTTCACCCCAAACATCTGAGAGAGTTCCAGAGATGGATCGTTATGGCCAACCGACTACTTTGGGAATTTTCTCAATGTGTTCTATGTGTGAGATTTTTTAGCTATGGAAGCCATTCAGTGGTAGAAATGTATTTTTATCTGGAGAAGCTTAAGAAGCCAAGGTGCCACTTACTCCCTGTCTTTTCATTTGACTCATTTCTCTGGTATTGAATTATGTCTCCTAAAGTGGAAGTGCAAATGTTTGTATTGCCCTGTTTGTTAGTCAATCTACTTAACACAAAGTTCATCCAGATAGTGTCAGCTAAACTAATGATTTATCAAATGTTGTTGAAATAAACCTTGTTGAAACAAACCCTGGACTGGTATGTTATTTCTAGACAGCTATCAATAAGATTGTAGAATATAAAACTTTAATTTTTAAACAACAAACTTGTGGTACCAATTTCTTGCTTCAAATTGGATTTTATTTATTGTTTTTCAATTCATGTCTTAGGTATTCAATTGCCTTTGGGAGGTGTGTCATGAATGGATATAGTGAGTTAAAGGATCATCTACAGAAACATGCAGAATCCAGCACACAATGTCATTGGTCAAGGTGTGATGGAGTGGAGCAGCATGAGGTTTCCTTATTAAAAAGTCATGTTTTACAACATGTTTACGATATAAGTGCATTATTTTACAGATTTGGTTATTTATATGACTTCCTTTGCATACTGCTGGATTAACATGTCACCACTGTATTATTTATAAGCCTAAATATTGAAATATATAGATAAGCATTTTGTACCACTTCATAAAAGTCTGTGAAATATGTCTGTTGAGATATTTTTATATGAATTATTTGTATGCCAATAGAGCATTAATGTTTTGACTAGATTCTTCTATAAAAATCAATTTTTTAAAGAAATTCTTGTCTATTCTTATTAGAATGGAGATATTTTTACAATTGATGACTGGATTGCTGCTTTGTCAGAAGGCTTTGATGAAAAGAAGATAAATTGCATGTATGCTCAAAGGGACTGGTATGTTTACTTCCTGCAGGATTTATGTATTTTGTTCTAGCTGTTCATTACTTGGTTTGTCTACTCAACTTTCCACCTTAGTGCCAATTTGACTAAATGGAATTTAATTACATGTACCTCTGAATTGTGGTAGTTTGGAGAAGACCTTACTTTTCCTTCAGGCATTGTCTAGATTTCTAGAATTGTCTAGAAAAATGTATTTTTGTACATATATTGTTATCATGAGAAGTTCAGTCTATACATGTATTTGTAAGCAAGGACTCTTTATTGTTATAATTAATTTGATTGCATGTATAACATGTTGATTTCAGAGATCAAAACTGTTGTTTCATATGTTTGATGAGGACTTTATTATCAAATATTCAAACTACACAGCTCAGGACCATCAACTTTATTTAAATTTGCTAAGTATTTTGGAACCTTCTATATTTAAGCTGATGGAAATTACCTTTATCCACAAAAGGACTCAGTATGGAGAAACGTGGTCAGCTTTTGTGGGGAAAAAAGTAAAAAAAAGTACTCCTGTTAGTGATAATGTATCTCCAGTTACACTTGAAAAATCCATTTACACTGTACCACATGAATGCAAATATGAATTTGTTTCAACCACAAGGCCTGAGCTAGCGTCAAGTTATTTTTCTGGTACTGTACTTACCAAGTCTTTGGAATGCAAACATGATATAACTGATATGAACATGAATTCTCTTAATGAAACTTTATCCTGGTCACAAAATCTGTTGGCAAATTTGTCTCTATGTGAAACAGCTATAAGGATTCAAAACAATATAATGTATAGCATGTTAGAAAATAATATTGCTTCCTCTCATAAACAAAGTTTTTTTTAGAATAGAACAGTCCTTGGCGAGATTGTCCTCCAATGAAAAATGTTGTTCAGGTTCTTTCAAATACGCAGCCTGTAGATGTTCTATTGGTGATAGGGAAGTATATTTTATTAGATATGTTGAATCTGGCGTATATACTGGCCTTATGGGACAACGATACTTGAACTTACTCAAAGTGCAAGCAGAGACTACAGATGATAACATTTTGTTACATAATGTAATAACAGAAGAAGACATAGAGACTATGGGAAGAGAATGTTCAGCTAGTAAAGGTAAACGGGCCCGTCCAGACAAGGTATTCAAGTTTTCTTTGGAATCAACATTGCCAAATCTTCTAAAGGAAATGAATGAAATCAATTCTTGCACAGAAATTCAGTTACATTCATTTGTGGTTCATATTTTGCCATACAATGTTAAATCGTCTGTCAATAATCCTGGAAAAATATTTCTTCATGTAAAATTAAAAATGACCTGTGCAGATATTAACAAAATGTTGGCTGATTTCAGACTTAATAAATTAGAACCTGTGCAAGTGAGTACAAAGGATATATAAAAATCTCCAGCTTGTAAGAATAAAAATTTATTAGAACAATCAATTTCTTTAAATTGTCTATCTGGAGTCAAAAATGCAAAGCTCATTTATTTAAAAAAAACTGCTCGTTTTGAGTCTAATTTCATCAGTAATAGTAATGCTTCATTAGCTACATCTCTCAGAAATCGTATTATGAACCTTTGTCTTAGAAATTGTTTTGATGATATAGTTTCATTTTTTCAAAAGTATTTTCCCGAGCCTGCCATTTCCCCAGAAAGCACTGATAACATAACTCATACAAACACTGACCAGATACCAGTACCTAAGAAAAGGAAGATGGAAGCAACTGTTATACAATTTAAAGTTACTGTTCAGAATTAAAAAGAACAGATTATGTGTCATTTGTCCAATTCAAGAAACATCAGCAAACTTATTTGAAAATTACATATTTAATTTATTAGAACATGGTCAGTTTTATGAACAGTGTTTTGATTAATCCAGTGGAGCTATGGTTTGTATATTAAATGACTACAGTGAAACAGCAAACTATTGGCTTCATTTGACTGAATTTGATACAACTACACAATTGGTTGAACATGGTGATAATTCTAGTATAAACAATTCCGACAATGATTGGAAAATATTTGATGAAGATTCTGGACTTTGGAATTTTAAAGCTTTGAGTTAGCATTCTCCAAACAAATCTGATAGTTAACTTTTAAAAAGCAATATGCTTATGATGGACTCATGGAATGATCAGAATTTAACAACAAGACTTGTTGATGGCTGTTTAAAGGGTCCTATTCTATTTCCAGATATACCTAGTGGTACTTGTGAATGTGGTGCCAGATGGTTGAAGGCAGAAGATGATGAAGACTACAATGAAAATGGACTGACAATTCAAGTAAAGACAAGAACTATTACTGTTTACACGCAATTTGCTCCTGTTAATTGTGACATTCGTTGAAGAATTTGTTATAGCACAGAAACACCATGTAAACTTGTTTGGGATGAAGGCAAATGTGAATCAATACATGTTTTAAGTCGGGACACTGCTGCTGGCGATGAAATTTGGTGGGAGTTTGTTTCTATGGTTTTTGATTCTGAGGGTACGTTTTCATCATTTTGTAATATTAAAACTCAGTCGTATAAAATGAGAGATTTAAATGCTAGTTTTATGGATCAGTCTGTTTTTATGAAATGGTGGTTCAGTTGTGCAGCATAGTATGGAAATTGATTTCTGAAGACTGTGATGTATGTAAATTTGAACCAAAAAGACTTTGTTTTGATGGTACAAAAGTTGGAGTTGGGTTTAGAAATGCAAATTTTGAGGAGATAAACAAAACTATTCCAAATTTTCCAGTACATGAAACTTTACATCGCATAATATGAATAATTTAGACAAAAAACTCATGATCAAAATAGATTAACTTAAGATTATTTATCTAGAAAGGAACGAGGTGAACTGAAAATTGAAGAAAATTTGTCCGCACCACAATTACTGGAAAAAATCAATCAAGTTAAACATGTATTGCCTGAAGAAGTTCTTCCATCATTTTAGAGATTTTTTTAATATGACTGAGAATGAAAAATTGGCGTATGCATTC
The DNA here is from genome assembly GCA_008271625.1 of Lutraria rhynchaena. Taxonomy (NCBI): domain Eukaryota; kingdom Metazoa; phylum Mollusca; class Bivalvia; order Venerida; family Mactridae; genus Lutraria; species Lutraria rhynchaena. The sequence goes on from VIBL01000366.1 coordinate 154,960, forward strand.
ATTTTTAAAATGTTGGGAACAGCAGCATGTATAACAAGCTTCTTGCCTCCAAAGTTTTGTCCATCACTTCAAGAGTTTGTATCTGATTCTGATAACATTAATGGTGAAAGTTTTAACAAGATCATGAGGGATATGAGATCATACTGTCCAGAATTAAGGGATTTGATTGCTGAATCTATGTTGAACAACAATGAGGTTTTACCAGGGGATATGATTATTGTTACAGTTTCTTATAAATGAGTCATTGAACATAGCTTTCCATAATCCACATGATGCTGTGTTTCAGCCTGGTACTTACAATCCTACTAAATTTGGGAGGGCCTATTATTTTAATCGCTATGGACTAAAATTGAGAGATATAAGAAAGTTTGCTATTGACAATGATAGAGATACAAGAAGAAATACTGATCATTATGATGCTGCTTTAGAATTTGAAAGATATCAGAAATTATATTCTAAAGTTCAAACTTCTGCTCCAGAAACAACTAATTTATTTCTGTGGTTTTGTGCAGATCATGGCCATTGCTGTGGGTTTCATATGACTGGTGCTGAAGAAAGAAAAGATCCATTTGCATCACTGTCTTCTTATCTGGAAAAGCCACCTGAGTCTGCTTTTTATGATTTTGCATGTAATTTACAGGAGTGTTGTTTAAATAGGGAAAGTGTATATTACTGAAAAGTTTGTTTGTTTCATGACATATTTCATGGATTTGCTCATAAATATTGATCTGCGTTTAGGTAATCTAGATTATAAGGCTTTGAGATATAACAGTTTTATACAGCAAATCAAAAAATTCTGCAAGGCAAATGTCTCAAGCTCATTTTTGTTTCTATTTGCAATTTTTCCTGCACTAGTGGAATGAAAGAAAACGATAAAGTAAAAAGCTGCTTGTAGCTTTATCTGGTATGGAATAAGTCCTCATTGTGCTCTCATAACATTGTCAATATTTGAAGTTACTTCATTGTTGTTCCATATGGAATAGTAATTTATTGGATTCATATGTTTAACTAAATTTCATTTTTATGCCAGCAGCTATTTCTCTCTGGTAAAATGTCTTGAATGAACATGATTTGACAATGAGTACATAGTCATATTGTATTTTTGTTTTATTTTAAGGTTATTTCATAAAGTTCCACTGATTGTTACAGTACTCTTTTACTTAAACTTCTCATATATTAAATAACTTTAAACTTTGGTATTTGACGTTTTCTTAGCTTTATTTTTTGTTGTAAATTTTGAACTTTTTAAATATATGCGATTTTCCAATTAAATGCCCTATGCTTATTAATTTTTTTTTTTTTTAAAAATTGTTTTTATTGTGTGTATTGTATTTTCTCTAATACATTCGGCTACATGGTTCACTTTATACGGTTATTTTACAATTTTTTTTAGATCAGCATTTTTAGATTTGTATTAAAAATTATGCCTAAGATAGTCAGGAGGTGATCATTTTCAGAAAAGGCTATGGACAGGGTATTTGTTTGTTCTGGAAGTAAATTTGCCAAGGTGGGTTCATTTTTTCCATTGCAGGACTGTTTGCATTTTTCAAGGCAATACACAGATATGAATTCCTCAATTATTGTAAAAAGCATTATGCACCATTATTAAAAAAACATCATGATCTATGTATTCCAGAAGCTATTGATTCAACTTACTTTAAAGTTTGGTGGGTATACAGAACAAGTGTAGGGAAAAATACAACACTTTTAATCATGGAGACAGGTAATTATGTTAAATTTAGCATTTTGTTTGTTAAGAAAGCTTTAATTGAGTAATGCATATTGTTTTTCCAAAGTTTGGTACTCATTTCCCACAATAGGTGATATTTACTGGAATCGGATTTTCTATATTTGTGTGATATTAATATATTCTAGCACCAACTGCACCTTTTGTGCCTGTTTCAGGAAATAATTGTGATCACTAAAACATTATATGACAGTTATTCTCCTAATTACGATTATCATGTGTTGGTTATCTTATTTCTTTCAGAAATAAAGGGTAGTCGTATCTGCCAACGTACAACCAAATACTTCATGGATATAGCCCACCATTGCTTGCTTTTGGATCATGCTTATATGGATGATTGTCTGACAGCAGGACACTACCTCCCGAAGGTAATATCTGACCAGCATTGTTACATTTCATTTTTATCAAACCAGTCTCCACAGAAAAATTATGTAATTAGAAACATCTATATACTTACATGATGAAAAAGACTTAAAAAATTGTTGATTTTTGATTACACAACCCAAAATCTAACTGTGAGCAGGGCATTTTTTAGATTGTTTATGTACAAGAAAGTACATCTGAAAGAAATAAAGATTTAATGAAATAAGCATTTGCTCAGAATTTTATTAGTGACACAGAAATTTTTCATTCGTCATATCATAAAGGAATACACACACTAGAGATTCAAATACTTGAGTGATGAATACTATATTTAGCTTGGAGATTGATTGCAAGTTCTGTAGTCTTAGAGTTGTATGTGTTTGGATGATACCATAATCAATTTTGTGTTCTTTCAACCATGCTGTTACGTTTGTATCCATATTTTGACTTCTTTTTCAGACAGAATATGAAATAAAGGGTGATGACGTCTATCCAGATAGTTTTGGACCCTTTCTATCCAGGCAGTCATTGAAACCTATCCTGAATGGCATTCAAATAAGATTTACTGGAGAAGAGAATGATTTTCCAAGATGTATATCACATTCCTCTTCATAACTAAGGATTATTTGTTGCATATTTCCTGGACACATTAAATGGAAAATTTAGGTTCGATTTCTTAATAGTGTTTCTGAGCTCCGGAACTTGTATAATTTTGTCTGAAACTAGTTTAAGAGAAATTAGCATAGAATCTTGATGTCAAAATCCATAAGGCCAAAGGTTCAGACTTTCAATAAGGAATACATAAATAACATTACATTCAATTCAATTAATATTTAACTGATTATTTGATAGACCTTAATAATGTAATGCTAGTCCTCACAGCATTTTATAAGCCTTTAAATGAATTTGATATTACCACATAATTTAATTATAATTTATATCATTGTGACTTTATATTCTTTGAAGTGGCATAATTGATATCAAATTTCACCAATTTGTAGTTTTGAAAAGTTAACCATAATTGTGTACATAAAGAAACCCATTATACAGAGGCTATTGCAAGTGACTCGAAACACATATTATAATTGTTCTTAACCAATATCTTATGTAATTTACATATTTTTGAACAGCAATAAATACTCTGTATATAAGGAAATATTACAACAATTAGCCTTAAAATAACAATCATTGTATCATGCAGGGAACCGAGCCTCAGATTTTTGATTACATTCTCCATTCTTTAGATATTTGACTTAAAAGAAATTCCGAAGTTAAAATTCACTGACAATTACCTGACAAGTCATAGATTAAAAACGAAAACAAATATCAAAATTCTGAGGCACGGTTCCCTAGATAAGCACTTGAAAGAAAGAATTTCAAGCATACATCTATTTAAAGATAGCATTAAAATAATTCATTTCTAGACAAGGCTGAGGAAATAGTGATGGCTTTAGGAGGAAATCTGGATGGGGAAGATTCTGTTACAGTTTCTCTGGATGAAACAGGTATATTAAAGATTCTGATTCAGAAAAAAATCATTGCTGATGATTTTTCCATAAGTAAATTATAGATAGAGGATGTCTTACTTCAGATTTAGTTATCCTGTGTTTCTATGATTTCTCAAGTCCTTGATTTTATATGAACGCTATGGTTAGATATGGGCTGCAATTGAATCGCAGTTGCAAGAGTTGAAGGGGAGGATTTGTGAGGGGTCTCGTTTGCACAATAGTATAAAATTTACAGTACTTTTTGTAATGCATTGCTTGTAATGTAACAAAAATGTCTGATTCTCATGAAGCCCCAGTTGATGAAGCAGCAGATTTTGTTTGAAAGAAATATGTTTCTTGTTGTCCTCTCCTGTTCATAGAAGCAAGGAAATGTTTATCAATTAATATTGTCAAAATTTACATTTTCAGAAAAATGCAACATTTTCTCAAGGAATTGGATTTTTGATTCCATCAGCTTATTTAGATGCTTAGATACAGCCAAGTACCTGGATTTGACATTAAGGTATTGCAAAACTGTATCTTCTTTACTTGATGATTTTATAAATAAAACCCTAATTTAATGAAATGACAATTATGTATTCATTTATACATTATTTTTTACATGATCTGAATAATAATGAAATATTCATGTATAACTGGAAATGTAACGATACCATTTTTTTTAAGTAAGGGACCTGCCATCATTACATTGTCAATTTCTTGGTGAGACTTTTATTGTTTACATCATGCACAATTTTCAAGATATAGTAATTCTATGTTATCAAAAAAATTCATGTTGTGTGCAAAAAAAATTTGCTGATCCTTAAGAAAAACCTTGTGAACTCTTTAGAGGCCACATTTTTTGTTAGAGGGTCTTGAAAATTGGCCAGTAGCTTAGTCTTGATGATGTAACGGATGAGATTGATAAAGGGCTGTGTGGGGTCAAAAGTGAGGTCACAGGGTCAAATGGAAGAAAACCTTGTGAACAATTTCAAGGCCACATTTTAGGTCATAGGGTCTTGAAAATTGGTCAGTGGCTTAGTCTTGATGATATCTCGGAAGAGTTCTATAAAGGGCTATGTAGGGTCAAAAGTGAGGTCACAAGGTCAAATGGAAGAAAACCTTGTGAACAATTTCAAGGCCACATTTTAGGTCATAGGGTCTTGAAAATTGGTCAGTGGCTTAGTCTTGATGATATCTTGGACAAGTGTGATAAAGGGCTTTGTGGGGTCAAAAACAAGGTCACAGGGTCAAATGGAAGAAAATCCTTGTGAACAATTTAGAGAACACACTTTTGGTCAGAGGGTCTTGAAAATTGGTCAGTGGCTTAGTTTTGTTGATATGTCGGACGAGTTCAATAAAGGGCTATGTTGGGTAAATAACTAGGTTACCTGGTCAAATCATTGAAAAACCTTGGTAACACTTCAGAGGTCACAGTTTTGATTGGATCTTCATTGAACCTTATCAGAATGGTTGTCTTAATGATATCTTGGACAAGTCCGAATATTGGTCATCTGAAGTCAAAAACACCAGGTCAAAACCTTATTAACACTGCATAGGTCACAGTTTGGATTGGATTTTCATCAAACTAGTCAGAAAGTTTGTATTAATAATATCTTGAACAAGTTTGAACTTGAAAAACAAGGTTACCAGGTCAAATCAGTCTTTATTTAGGTGAGCGAAATAGGGCCATGTTAGCAGCCATATATATTGCATGTTAGTCCTCAGATTGAATGGTCTGTCAGAAAGTAGATAAAAAATAACTTCAAGTCCTCATAAACCTGAATACTATCTATGAGGTGTTAAATTTTGTGTTAACAAATGACTGGAACCAGTATATATTAAACTTGGTGAACTATATATTTCAATCGTTAGTTTCTCAAAGTGTGTTGGTTTTATTTCTATTTTCAGTGATTCAGAGAACCGGAATGTAGGCAACTCCTCCACAGTAAATCGCACAAAGTACACTACCCAATCAACAGGAAATGACTCAGACAGTTCAAGATATTCAGTAGTGGACAACTCTGATGATGATGATGAAGATTATGTCCCCTCAGAGGAAAGTGACATGTCAGAATTTAGTTCATTACAAGGGGACAGTGACAATGATATAGTTCCATTGCAATGCAAAATGCAAATAATGTTTCATTGAACAATGTTGAATTACTGCCTGAAAATGCAAATAACGTTTCATTGAACAATGTTGAACTACTGCCTGAAATGCAATTAACGTTTCATTGAACAATGTTGAATTGCTGCCTGAAAATGCAAATGTTTCATTGAATAATGTTGAATTACTGCCTGAAAATGCAAATAATGTTTCATTGAAAAATGTTGAATTACTGCCTGAATATGCAAATAACGTTTCATTGAACAATGTTGAATTACTGCCTGAAAATGGTGATGAAATTAGGAATGCCAAATCTGTCCTTCATGAAAACAATGAAATATTTGTAACAAGTAAAAAGTCTGAAAATGGTAAGAGAATATGGAATAAGAAACATTCACGTGTTTACTGTATGAAACATTTTGTAAAACTTGCTAGACATCTTGAACAGGTTCACTCTGGTGAAATGGATGTTCAAAGAGCCTTGGCCTATCAGAAAGGTTCGAAGGAGAGGAAAGCTGTTTGGAAAGATTTAATAAATTGGGGAGACTTTGCACACAATGCGAAAGTCTATGAATGTCAGAAAGGAGAAATTATACCATTCAAAAAGACCTTCAAGATCACAAAAAGGCATAAAGTATGTTCAATTTGATGACTGTTTAGGCACTTTTTTAAAAAACGATCTATGGAGACATGTTAAAAATTGCCATTCACAGAAAAAAGGAAAAAACTTGAAGTAAAAAATATCACCAGGTAGCAAGTGCTGCATTGCTGCCAGTAGCAAGTGCTGCATCAAAACTATTCCGTGAAATGATATTAGACAAAATAGCTCATTACAGCATTTCTCTTATAGCAAGAAACAACCATGATTTCATTATTTTTGGGCAGAGGGTGTTTCAAATGCATGCAAGGAACCCCCATCAGTATCAATACATCAGACAAAAAATGAGAGAGCTTGCAAAATTTGTTGACTCTGCTAGAGGCTTTGATAGCTCCATTATAAAATTAAGAGACTGTATAGATAGTTTTAAATTTCCAGTCTGTGCGAAAGCAGTAAAACACCTTTGTGGCTATAATGAAAATAATATGGCCTTTGATACACCATCTTTAGCAAAGAAACTTGGACACTCGTTACATAAGGTTGCAAGACAGTTAAAAAGTGCATCGAGAGAACAGGCCATGGCTTTTATAGAAGTTTACCTTGAAGATTGGGAGGCTGAAATTAGTCATGCAGCCCATGAAACCCTGGAGATCCAGAAATACAACAAAACCACAAGAATACCCCTAGCAGAGGATTTGAAATCTTTAATTGCCTATTTGAAAAGCAAAGCTGTGAAACTAACTGATATATTTGAAACATTAAAAGCTACACATACAGAATGGAGAGTATTATGTGAAGTGACTCTAGCACATGTCGTCCTATTTAATAAAAAAAGTGTGGGGAAGCGGAAAGATAAGAGGTTCAACAGTACAGAGATGGTATTCATCACGGTAAAAACATACCGGAGGAATTTCTCATGTCCTTGTCACCATTAGAGAAGAAGTTAGCCGAAGTTGTTGACAGAGTTGAAATAAGAGGTAAGCGTGGAAGACGAGTTGCCATCTTGCTTCCTGAAAATTTAAAGAGACTACTGGATATTCTTATTGAAAACAGATCTGTTGGTAGGATTGACATTGATAACAAGTATGTGTTTGCATGACCTGCAGAAGCAGAACACCAAGTTAGGGCAACAGATGTTCTCAGGAGGCATGCAAGTGAGTGGGGCAAAGCAACCAGAACTACTGACATCTACATCCTTTAGAAAGCATGTGGCAGTTATTGCTCAAATATTGAATCTAAGAGAAAATAAATTGGATGTGCTGGCTGACTTCCTGGGCCATGACATCAGAGTCCATCGTGAATTCTATCGTCTACCTCGGGTACTGTAAATTAAAGTATGTACATTGTAGAACCACTGAATGATGAAGATGGTGGTAGTGATACTGAGTTAGAAAGTCCAACTGTCGATCAAACATCAATTTCTAAACCAGCTATTTCAAATTGTACTGAAGGATGTAGTGATGGATCATCAAAGACCAATAAAACAAAAACTGCAGTTAAACGTAGAATGTGGACAAAAGATGAACAAGGTGCTATAAAACGACAGCTGGAAAAATATTTCGACATAGAGAAACTTCCAGGAAAGCATGAAATAGAGGAAGCGCGTAAAAAAGAACCACTGTTATTTAATAGGTCTTGGGTCCAAATAAAAAGCTTCATAAAAAATGTTGAAATATCAATGAAAAATAAAACTGACCTTGTGTAAAGGCTTAACATTATGTACTATATTATAGACTATTAATGCAACACCAATTTCAAGGGTACCTTTTTAACTTATACTTCTTAAAATCTTTAATGTATTTGGTTAAAAAAAAACAGGAAGAACATGCAAATATGTGAATCAAATTCAGTATGAAAATAGTGATTACTCACTCATTTATCTTAGATAATACTTTCCATGTTATATTGATGTTTAGATATAATAATATACATGTATTTGTTTAACCTTATGTTTATGTTATTACCAGGTAATATGGTATGCATAGGATTGTTGATATTTGTTTCATATTGCTCTTGTTCATTCCTTTGAGTCCTCATTTTTATTGCTGAGGGTGAACATTGGACTGGAATATGAAATAAGTCCTCATTTTGATTGCTGAGGGTGAACATTGGACTGGAATATGAAATAAGTCCTCCTTTTGATTGCTGAGGGTGAACATTGGACTGGAGTATGAAATAAGTACTCATTTTGATTGCTAAGGGTGAACATTGGACTGGAGTATGAAATAAGTCCTCATTTTGATTGCTAAGGGTGAACATTGGACTGGAATATGAAATAAGTCCTCATTTTGATTGCTAAGGGTGAACATTGGACTGGAATATGAAATAAGTCCTCATTTTGATTGCTAAGGGTGAACATTGGACTGGAGTATGAAATAAGTACTCATTTTGATTGCTGAGGGTGAACATTGGACTGGAATATGAAATAAGTCCTCATTTTGATTGCTGAGGGTGAACATTGGACTGGAATATGAAATAAGTACTCATTTTGATTGCTGAGGGTGAACATTGGGCTGGAATATGAAATAAGTCCGCACGAAGTATGAATGATGTGAATTATATTGCACTATATTTTGAATTTGTTAGTACATGAAATTGCATTTTACTACCAGTCTAATATTGTTGTTTAAATGTTCATATTGTGGTCTTGTTGACAGTATAATGTGAAATGTAGTTAGCAATTTGCATATCTGAGGAATATATGTATATTGCTGTATTGTACTTAATATAAGTTCAAGATAGATATAGTACAACAAGTTTTGACAGTATTGTAATTGTTCTTTTAAAGACATCAGTACTTATAAAGTACAAAACTGTATTCAGCATCACCCACTCCTTGGTTTAGCCAAACTTCATGAAAACCTGGTCTATTTAATATATCTCTTCATAAACAAGCCTAATTTAATTTATTTGGAAATGTATCAATATATTTAACATCATTTTATATATTGTTTTTATAAATTTCTTGTCATCTGCATTCAATATTTTAAACCACGGTTTTATCATTAATATAAGTCTTCTACTCTGATATTTTATCCTACCTAGTTCACCGTATATAGAGTCATTTTGTGTGGTCAATTTAACATCTAATAGAAATATGCCGAATTGTAAATGAACACATTCTGTTTTTGTGCATGATGAAAACCCCAAACTTGACAACCGTAATTTAGTATTGGAGAAATTATCTTATCAAATAAATTAAGTGAGTGTTTGATATCTAGACCTGTAAATTTTATTAAATGTTTTCTTAGTTTAAAAATTGATTTTAGTGCTTGACTAGCTAATGTAATTTGAGTTACCTCCACCATACAATTCCTGAATAGGTAAACATGCTGACTATTTCCAGTTCAAGGTCATTATAATAAATTTCAAATTTCTTCGTAAAGTACTCCCCTTTCTAAAAACAATAACTTTAGTTTTGTCTGTATTTGCGTTAAGTTTTCATCTTTTACAATATGAGTATAAAAATTTTAAACCATTCTGTAAGTCTATCTGTGATTCAGACATAATTACTATATCATTTAATTACATTAATAAATATAATTTCATGAAATGTATGCTTTCAAAACCTTTTTCATACAAGATGTCCTCTAAATCATGGGTATATAAGGACAACAAAAATGGACTTAAACATTCTCCCTGACGGATGCCTAGAAAGCATTTAAAACATTCACTTGTGTTACAGCCTACTTTCACTTTCGATTTATCAAAATTGTACATTCATTTAATGATGTTAAAAACTTTACCACTTAAGCCAAGTTTAATTGATTTAGGCCAAAACATTTGATGGAGTACATAATAAAAGTCTTTGGAAAAGTCGGTAAATGCGCCTTCAGGTTTTTGGTTTATAAAATGCCTATATTATCGATTGTTCCAATATTAGCATGAAAGCCAGCTAGTGTCTAAATATATATAACATGTATCCGCCTGTGTTGACAATCAATTATTTATGATATGTGTAAAAAGATTGCCAATAACTTTAAAGAAATACCTCTTAAATTATTCAAATTATTCATATATATTTTTTGAGAATGAGTATTACATAACCTTCACTCCAGGAAGTGGGGAAATAATCTTTGTTTAAAATCTTATTGAATCATGTTAAAATAATATATGACGATGTAGATTAAAAATTCATTGATAATTTCATCTGGTCCAGCGCTTTTGCTGTTTGATAATTGATTTAAAGATAAGTTTAATTTTGCCTTATATATACAGTTATCTAGTTCTTCAAAACATTATTTTAAATACCTTTCATTTAGATCAATTGTCTTCATTTGCTTGGAAAAACCTGTCAGCAGGATTATTTAACGCTTTAAAATATTGTAAAAATTCATTTATCATTCTATTATGTATATACTATTGTAATTATATATTATATGAACATGCGCTTTCTTTTTAAAAAACTCAAGTATAATGTAGCATTTTTGACCCTGGCTTTTAATAATTTATCTGTTCAGGATTTAGCATGTAAAAATTAAAGCGACCTTACATGTATTGTTTTTGGAAGTAGTTTACAAAAATGTCAAGTAAATTGTATAAAAAAATAATGATATGTATCGTGTGTTTTTGTTTTTACTTTCACATCAGATGTTGCATCTGCCATTACCAGTTTTACAAGTTTTGTAGCAAATAATGAGGAAAACCAACATAACAGGAAAACACTTTCTGTTTTCACTTTGTTAATCTACTAAGTTCAATGCCATGAACAGACGGCATTGTGATGACCTAACAATCAACTAATATGTTATAATGTTTCTGCCTTGGACCAAAATGTCAGAACGTTCGATTTTCACTAGAAAATCATGGTAACATTATAATAATCTACAAGGCCTTATCATAGGGCCTCTATGACCGGCAATGTACCCATATGATACATAGTCGTGTTGGTACGGTTTAAGACCATATCTAAGTACCCTGGAAAGCCTTCGTAGTCTCAACAAGTCTTAGAAGTTCTAAAATAATTGACATAAAAAAATTCGTGATTGTAGCTACTTAAATAAGTTTTAGACTACGTTCGAACTCTTACGACCTGGCATGTATTCATATGATACAAAGTTGTGTTGCTATGGGTATGGCCATCAGTTACGACCATATCCCAGAATCAAGATTAGTGCTATGGGCACACTATGCCACGGGTAGTCACGATGTACTGATTTGACATAGAAAACTGCAGTATTTGAATATTTTTATTACGTTTTCATGCAGATTCAAGCCCCTATTACCCGGTATATGCCCACGGTACTTATATTAGTGTTGGTATGAGTCATGGCTAAGACTTGTTAGAGTACCCTCGGGAGCGTTTGATGTCCAGCATGTCTACGTAGGTACCAAATATATAGAAAATATCCCTCTTTCAACTTTGTCCGAGGTATGAACACCATCGACCAGATGTTAACCCATATCGTACTTTATATGGGTAATGGCTATCGTGTAAGGTCATATTCGAGTACCTTTGATAGCGATATCGGTCACAGGAAGTCACTTTGTACGGTAATGATAGAAAAGTTCCCTATTTCCCTTTACGTCGAGGAAATACACCTTGCACCGAGTTCACATGAAATTATCACTATGACCTACCCTTGTGACCTGCCATATAATATGACAAGTAGTTATGTAGAATGGTTATTATGGTAAACGCTTGAGTTCTTATTCAAGTGGTTTGAATAGCACTTCGATTGACATCGTGTCTAGGAATGACACGTACAGATTTATTACAGACAATCTCGCCATTTAAGACATTTTGTTTTCAATACGTTTTCGAACAGATTCGAGCCCCTATGACAAAAATATACCCGTATGGTACATGGTCGATTAAGACCATATTTTAGTAGAATGGCAGTGAACGGTGAATATTTATTATGTACAAATGATGATAAGTAATATGTTTTAGACCTCATCCGGATGGAAACCTACGGCTTTGAACTTGGTATGTAAATGTGTGATAAAATATCTAACTAGGTACAATATGTTGAACTGCATTATACTGAAAACACGGTCGTATAACCTGTCATAATTATCATTTTCGACCCGAATTTGGTCGGGTTTACAGCTCTTTTACAATTATGTTGAAAATGCCCAAACTAAAATATTCTACATTTACATATGTAAAAATTATAAGTACAAATTAATTTTGTGACAGACAAAAACGTCATAAGTTGCTATTTTGACATGGTGGTGCTTAAGTTCGAGCTTTGAAAACCATATCGCTTGAACCCAAGACTTGGGAAGTGCCTTACATGGACCTATTTGAAATGAGCATTACGTTAATGCGTATTCAATTTGAAAAAAGACGCAGTTTTGTGGAAGAAATTAATTGTCAAAGTACATGTACATGTATATAGTAATTTCGTTAAAATTTAGGATCGATTTGTACAAATCTTGTTATCTATAAAAGGGCGTCCTTAAATCATACACTTTAGTGTTTATGGGCAAAATAAAAGGCAAAACAGCCAAAGTCGCACTACTTTAACACAGATGACTACTATTTGCACACAATGAGTTTCGGTACTGCAAATATGTAACCTATAAATTTGTCAAAATTTGGATTTTTGTGGTTTAGAGGTACGGTCAGGGTACCAAAATATTATTCCCAGGATGACCATCGGTGTTGCGTTACAAGATGATCTCAACTTTGGCCTTATTTGCAATGATGACATATTTACTCAAGCGTTTTTGTACACCGAATTTAGATTCGAGTTTCTCATTAACCGTAGTGTGCAACAAAACGCGGTTTCACAGATTTGTTTCTGACATCAATGACCATATTATTACAATGTTTTTGCAGTCATAATCAAAAGTGAATTGTGTACCCAGGTATTTGGCGCAAAATTATATTTTGAGCTTGCGAAAGGGGATTTTCGTCGGGAAATAAAATCCACGTGATACACGCCTTTATCAATATGTGTCCTATCTAAAAAAATACAAAATGCCCCGAATGTCAATAGAAGAAAGGACCCGAGCCGTGGGTCTTATTCAGGCCGGTATGTTGAATGCGCAGGTACGTGATACAAGTGCTTATATTGCGTTCATTTCTGGTGCTATTGCGTGATACTACGGGATTAATTGATGTCTTAATGAGTGTGTATTAAATCATATGGATCTTTCCGTTCAGAATTTGAATATGCAGAAGCGCTCATTCACCAGCTTGATGGCAAAATTCCGGTGTACTGGGAGTGTACCTGAGGTAACGACTGCAAGTTGACGAGAAACGTTTTAAACTTCAAAATAACGACGACCGAACACGTGTTCATCGACGTAGTTGCGAGAGTTTTTCTGATGTATCAATTATGATTATTTTATCATCTTTACTGTAACACAAACAGTACTCGGAACTTCTTTTAACAGAAGCATTTAACGTTCAGCAGACTAATTACATGGTTACATCATTCCACTTTTAAGTAGAGCATTGTATGTTACCCACCAACAATTCCTTATTTGTGTGCATTTCAAACATACAGTTATTCTGAGAATATTTTCCCTTTTACATATACACTTTGATCAATAAGCCATCCAGTGTGTATCACGGAGCCTCTGTAAATGTCCCTGATTCAGTTAAGGAACCAGCCATGGAAGTCCTCACAGTCCGACCAATGACAGAAAATCAGTCTTGTTTGTCACCCAAAAACATGCGTCCAACAAGTTTCTTGAGTGATCACAAAGGTAAAAAATTACCACAGACAACTACTTTCTTTGCTCATTATATATTATATGAATTACTGTAATATTTATTACCATATTAATATTAACACATAAAAGGCACCCGAACAAATCTGTATATCAATGCATAGTTCTTTATGCATGCCAGGTACCAATCAATACTAATAGTAAAATTGCAACATTTGTTAATTTTTGTTATATATTCTGAATATTAGATAAAATAATAGTTTTAAGAAAAGTAAAAGCTAAACTATCATGCTAATGCGATTATACTGTTGTGTGTAGAGTTTGTTCTTGGTTCACTGGTACCTATCATGTAACTACTTGAATTTTCATGCTCAAATATTCCCAGGTTAGGAAATGTTTTCGCGGCATCAACAAAATATACTTCATAAGTAAAGTTAAATGTAAAGTATGTCATAGCGATAATTATAATTAGTGCAGTGTTATTGTCAATATTAACTTCAAAGTCCAAATATGCTGTAGATATGAAGTAATGCCACTGATTATCTTGTTTTCTACATGTGTAATCAGCAAATCTGGTTTTTATTAAAAAAATGCCCATTAAAAAGTTGATAAAACTGATGAAATTTAACACAGAGTTACTTTCAGAGATGTCCATTTCCTCGGCATATAAGTTTTCTTGATTCTCATCACAGAATCCATATGTAGTTACCACCCCTTTGCTAATTCAAAGTTGTTAACTCACGAGTTATATAATGCACACACTGAAGGTTTGAAGGTTCTTCCTACTGACGCTGCCGATGGCGACCTTCTCCAGGAAGGTGATGATGAACATGATGATGATGGCTCATCAAACCTCCCAGAGGGCAGGATCATTGGCCTATTTACTATAAAAATATACAGGTCAGCATTGTAGATTTACATTTTGTCTTACGATGCATTGAGAATGTGTGCAGCAATTATGCTCCAAAAATGATTATTTTTCACAGGTCCAATATTTCCTGGGTTCGCTATTATAGATTTTTAGATTAATACATAACTTATCCTTTACTTGCAAAAATATTACTATCTTCACTATATTGTTTTCCAGTTTGAAATAAGTTTCAATACTGATACCTATTAATATCTGCTCATAGCTTTATATAAAAGTAAAGACTTGTACAAATGCCTAGACATTAGCATTGGCATTGTATAAGATAAGTTTATTTCTGGTTGGAATAACTTCAATACTACCAAAGATATTCAATTTTAGCTTCGCAGACTTATTCACCTACAACTCCCTACCATACCTCATAGTCATAAATCTGGGTCTACCAATTTGGTGATATACTCCTTCATACTAAGAAAACAAGCTAATGTTGTAAAGCAACTACATTTTTCATATTCAGATGTATTAATTTAATTCTTATAGTATATGTTCACAATTAACTTGTCCACGAGAAAAAATATATCTCTAATTAGCTTCCTTTTCCCAGAAGAAATTATCCTAATACTGTTATTTCCTTATATTATAAACTGAAAAATTAAAACATTAAATAAAAATAACATGGCACTATTATTTTTGCTAAAATTAATAATTTGCTCCGTTTCAACAGATCATGTCTGAACGAAAGATGCTACTGAAAGCAATTGAAAGAACTGAAATGTCCAACATGCCATCTCACATACAGTTCCGATTCGGCAGTGCCGTAAGTTCTCCACTGATTACCTCTACATAAAAAGATCCAACATCCTACACTGTATTCACTCAACAGATTGAATAATTGAGACAACAGCTGGATATAATGTCATTCTTCGATTCTAGTGACTTTGTAAATGCTGTTCATGATAAATTGCCGGTCAAAATCATCTCCTCTACACAAGGAAACAAACCGTCTTCATTATAAGTGTTGCAGTGACTTTGCTATTGCATGCAGACTAAAAATACAGCAGGTACGCATTGTTTGGGACACATGACACACGTATATGACTTTAACTGTTGCAATAAATTAACACTGTCGGTATTAGTCAAGTTTAGACATTACAATAACTTTAATTAAACTACTTTAACTGTCTGAGAAAGCTGTTGAAATTGTGGGTATATAATTATGACAAGTGCATCTGACAATAGTTATGAAAACTTAACTGACAATCAATCTGTATCTATTTATTCATAATATTATAATAGTACCTTGATTTTTTTGAATAATCTTAAAGGTCCTTACTTAACAACTTTTGTTAGCCTAAATAATGTTAGGCATTCACCAAAACTGTGTATACTGATCTCAGCTATTTTTTTTGCTCATTGCATATAAACATCTTAAGATTTACAAACATCAACTTCCTTCAACAAAATCCTAATTTCACTCTGTATAATGATTTTTGGTATATTTACAGTACATCAATTATTTTCATTTCCTTATCATGTTCAAAGTTTGATGGACTGGCATACAGAATCTATTATTTGTGTTACAATATTACAGCATGTACACATATCAGCAACCCAAGTAATTCTTGCCTTCGGTTTCTTAAATATATATAATGCCAGTAAATTAATCATTCTTCGATAATATTGTTTCTAGGTCATTGTAATTAAGGCAAAATACATTTACATTTCTTTTAATTATGTATACATTTAATTGTTTGTTTTTGTTTGTTTCTAGTCATGCTTTTTGTAGAGCCTGTTTGTAGTGGACTCCACATAATTGTTAAAACGGCACTTCAGTCTATGTGCGTCCACCAGTTTGTTAGTCACGCGACTTGGTTTCCAGACTGTAACTTTTTTCAGTATTAATAAATTTCAATACAACATGACATAATTGTTCTCCTTGATGAGGCAGTGTGTCATGCACACGACCCAGGTTCATATCGTCAAAGTTTAAAGGTCCTAAGTGGTAGTTTTTCAACACTTTTTCAGTTATGTACGGCGACCGGTTCACCTAACCAGTTTTACTGGGCTGTATACTAACCAGTTCTAATTTACCCTTCTACAAGGAGCCGGCAACTTCTCCACATATGGAGGAAAATCGACAAAAAATATACCATAGGTAAATAATACAGCAAAATAATATTTTCAATAATTTCACCCATCTAAATATAGCTGTTGTGTTGTTTGTTCATCAGATATTCATTATTAGATTCACACAGTCGTTTCCAGTTTGTAAAAAAAATAATTCATTGGTTGCAATTGATGTAAACAAAAATCAAAACTGCGTGAAAATTACATATTTACTGTAAGCCTGTTGACCTAATGTCAAAATATGAACTGTTATAAGTAAATTAACCTCATGTGCAGATACGTACAATATGCCAAGACACAAAAAAGGATTTGCACACTTGCAATAACTTCACAATCTCCTAGATAAACAAAAAATGTCAGCAGAAATAACCGCTTACACGGTATACCTTTTTGCATGCATTACATGTATTTTCATGTATATATTTATTATCTATTAGTAACATGTTCACCAAGCATACTTTCTGTATGGACATACTATGTTATCAGTCTCTCCAAGGTTTGCTTTAGTCACACAGAAGGAAGGGTTTGTTTTAGCCATACAGACGGAAGGGTTTGCTTGTTTCAGTTTTCTCTTTAGTATTTTATGACTCTGTAACATTTACATGCATATTAAATAAAATACTAAGTCACCACGAAATAACCAAAATGACTATAATCAACTTCATAACTCTCTAGTGGTTTCATTTCTGCTGTAATGTTAATCACCCTATGACAGAAGTTGTATCTCAATAAAATCATGGTCATTTTCAAAATTTGGTTATTTTGTATCAAAACCTGGGGCCAGAGGTCAAATCAAAGGTCAATTTTTAATGCCTCTGTCGATCTTCATTAAAGCTAAAGCTTTTAAAGTTTAATGTAACGCACATAAGGATAAGACATTTCAGGTTGATTGACAACAGTTACACTTGACTTTTAGCTCAAAGGTATACTTATCATCATTAAAAATATTATTACTGTCACTGCTGTTACATTGATATTTTAACATATCTATGCATAATCTTTCATAATAAATATTTTTAGCTTGATCCTTATTTAACCATAACAGATATGCCTTTGAACTTTGCCTAACATTAACATATAGTAACAGATAAGTACCTTCAGTCTTTTATCCATTCCAAATTCATTTTTCGAATCAAAGTTCTAAATTTTTTCGGCCACTTGGGCATTATTGTCTTAAGTTCAGTTTTCATCAACATTGCAAAATACCTTATAGTATTAGTCACTTCAATTAGTTGTTCATATAAAAATTAACTTTCACTTCAGCACTTTTAAGGCAATTAACTTTGTCCTCGGCACTTTTGAGGCAATAAATATATTATCGTGCTCTTGTTCCATACTTTGTCTTTGCTTACAAACTTTTCTATGTTAACATGGACAGTACACTTGCATAAGGACAAAAATATTACAAAAATCTACAATAATCAGCATCTCTTCTGATTTGCTTCAAATTTAAATGTTATTACGATACTAAAAGTATCGTACGACTGTTATATTTGATTATTAATATGTACCCCTCTGTAGCATTACTTTATCTGTTGATTAAAGAATGATTAATATCAATTATTGTGTTAGCTTTTCTTGACCTCATTCTCGCATACTTGTCAGTTATTGTTTAATAAAATCAGCAATTTATACTCAACAAAAACAATCATGTTACTTAATTCTCAAAATCATTAACCAAAGTTCTCTAGACAGACGTTTCTTTCTGTCAGATTTACTTCCCTTCATCTGACAAAAATAAACAAAATAGCTACTGTTTATAAAAGCTATTAGATGATAAACCATTATTTCCACTGTTAAAGTCACAGATAAATCAAACATTCATCTAAGTGTTTCACATAGTTAAACTGACTGACACATGACCTCATTCTACGATTATGCTCATTGACACTTGACTAACATGCATCCTTTCCATAGTGTACTTAAATTCTCTCACTGACATTAAATTTCCTTCAAATGTTTGCATCACAGAAGCATTTCTTACAGTTTGGGAAAATATAATTCTTCTAAACTTTCAATATCATCCCTCACTAGAAATCCCTTAGAAATCTCATACAAAATTCTTTATTTAGCTCTCGTACTTGGCTAAACGGCGATTTCAAGCAGTTTTGGAAATGCTAATATCAGTAAATAAACATCTCGCAAGAACAAACTAATTCGTCTTACATGTAGCTTGTCGTAGTGACTAAACACCGCCAATTCCATGTAGAGTCTGCATCAGAAATATGACTCACGGTCAAGAAGTAAAACGACGAGGGTCGTTTAATATTTAACGTGTATTATACAGTCCAATACACTACCGTTTCGATTTGGACAGAAAACACTTTAACTCGCAGTATTGCTTAAATACAGCACAAAAGAAATGTGTTTATGAGAAACTGACATGATATTAGCTGAAAAACCTAAATATGTTACGACAGCAAGGTAATTAAAATAAAGATTTCAATGAAAGATTTCGAACATTTTGCACGGTTTCGCTAATATGTAATGACCTTAATCAAACCAACCGTCTTGTTGAACTATTCATAGCTACTTCACCATGTGCCTAGAGAGCTATTCACTGCTTCCCCACCATGTCAAGAAAATTACCCCATCCCAAATATGCATTGCGCAACGCAATAAAATGATTTCTCCACATTTAAAAGTAACATCAGGTCATGAGAAACTAGTCGAAAAATGAACAGTATTGCGTTTTGAATTATTCACAGTCATGACATTAATACAACACCAGTCAATTAAAGCATTTAACAGTAATTGCAGTTCTTCGGCACTATTTGCTAATAAGACAATATAATCTGCATATAACATGATACAAATAGCTTCATTGTCAATGTTTATACCAACAACCAATATTAAAAATGGTTAAATCATTGATAAACAAAGCATAATGGGGACAATATGCATCCTTAGCGCAAACCACAATTTATACAAAACCAATTGTGTTTGTTTTGAAACTATTGAGTCGAACACATGACTGAACATGAACATACAAGTACAGAGAACCGCAAATTTATTTGTCATTTAATCTTTTCATTGCACATTCATATTAATGACATCATAAGCTTTTGTTAAACACAGAAAACGTAGCCAGGCCGCATTGTTTGCTGACGTCAATAATGCAATGTAGAGACATAAAATGATCAATAGTACTGAGGTTTTTCGTAAATCCATTTTGTTCATCAGCCAATTCATCGTTCCTCTCGACCCAAATTGTAAGACGGGCATTGAGAATAAAACAATATAATATAATTTGTATATGGATGGTACAAGTGAGATGCCTCCGTAAGACAGAGGATCACACTTATAGATCTACGGTTGAAGATTTAGGAATCGGGTTAATAATAGATTTACTCCATAATGAAGTTACAACACCTTTGTCAAGCTGTGTCGTCATTAAGAACTTCTACAGAAATTTTGTCATTACGACAAGCCATTCCCTTCTAAGCATTATCGAGGGCTTTCTTTACCGCAAAAATAGACATTATGGTGATTAAATGGTAATTTATCATGGTGCATATCATCAACTTAAACTGATCCAACATGTTCAATATTTTCATAGTCAACAGAGAATAAAGAGCTAAAATCATGCTTCCATTTATATAAAACATTTTGATTATTGATAGAAATAGATCCATAAGATAAAATGACTTCGAAAGGAATAACATCTTTCTTAGATTCTTAGCTAACACCTATTTTCCCGACAGATTTCCAAAATTTCGACTGATCTACATTTCAACCATTTGGCAAATCCGATCGGAGTGAATACCAGTATACACGCTTACATTTTTGTACTTCTTCGTTTCCTATGTTTGACATAAACGGTCTTCAGCCTAGTCCGCTCACAATGATTAGTACAGTAAAGTCAGGTACGTTCCGAAATACAAACAGATTCCCATAATTCAGTTAGATTATCTTACCACCATGGTTTGCCTGGTTTTCATTTTTTATCATCATGGTTAGAATTAATTGTATAGAAAGTAAACGTGTGTACATATAATTATCTATAACGTCACACCACTCATCATAAACAGCAGCATCTATATCAGACTGTAAACGTAAGCTACTTTCAAGGCTAGATATGATAGCATTATTTTTACGTAGTGTCATCATTTATCATAAAATCACTGGGTATTGTACTCAGGTCAAACTTGTCATAGCTCCATTGAATAGAAAGTGTAAAATCCCGGTTAAAACAATTATTATCATCAGTACAAATAACAGCATCAACATCAATTTAAAAAAGCAATATAGAATGGTCGGGAATATTTCTACTAGGAGGCATTACTATACGTGTATCGTTGATAAAAATCGGACACAGAAAAATCTGAGAACTTATGAAAATAGTAATGACTAACACATACATTATCAACCACAGATGCACCTTTAATAGATACAGACATAAAGTCATTTTTGACATTACTTCTCCCATTAAGAATGCACAAATTTGTATTTATTAAAAAATCCGAAGACAGTTCGCCATAACGATTAATACTAAAGTATGGTACTTGACGATTACATATGATATCAGCACCTTGGATAAAATCAACCAGATTATCACATTTATCATTAAAGTCACCGCATAAATAAAACAGACCGACGTTCTGAAACGCATACATATTTGTCAATAGATGATCAAGTATTGTATTTGCACACTATCACTTTACAACCAGGATGATAATAATGATCGTAATAATCATTCGGTCAGCCATAAAATCATTGTGGCATAAATTGGATGTTCAATAAAATATGACTATCTAAAATTTTCTTTCAAAACTGATGGCGAATGTGATGCATTCGTTGCCAATTTCTATTTCATGTGCCCATTTTATCCCTGTGATATATTCCTTTTGGTAGACCAACAAGGTCTTAAGCCAGGCGAATGCATCACATTTCATGCACCATATCCGTTTGGTAAGCATGTCATATTCGATCGAATATATGACGTGTGTGATATATTCGGTCGAATTTTCACTCGTGTTACATATTCGATTTATGACATATACGGCTCAACCAAGCTCTACTGGAGTTCGATAACCTAGAGTTAGAGTTCTAATTCTGTATAAATTGATATTCAGATCTTTATTTAACTCGATATTTAAACATATCAACATTTCCTACACCTTGATAAACACATGCATCAAAGAAACCCAGTGAGCATAGTAAATCTTCCAACATAGAGAACCAATTACTCTATTATCATGTTCTTCAAAATCGTTCTTAGATAATGAATAAATAATTAAAACATACTTGTTTGGTCCAAGTTGTACTATCTTTAACTAGTATTTAATAACATTTGACAAATGCACAGTTTTAAATGGTACTGTAATTCTCCGCGCATAAAGACATTTTGTGCCGATTTTTACACCCAAATTTTCTTATGGAATTGTAAATATACTTTTTCCACTGAAAAGTCGTTTACAAAATTACAGAATCCGATGCAATGATTTAGGATTGGTGACACAAGTTTACAAAATAATTCTAATTTATGCATTGGTGGTTATATAAATATTTGTGTGGAGGGATTTGAGTTGGTGAGTTTTGGGAATGGTGGGACTTTCTGACTTTTTCTGAAATCCTTTCTTACCGATATTTATTAAACGTATTCCTCTACTCATAGCAAGCTGGTCATTTACTTGCATGTCTCAAGCAAAAAGAAAGACGTATCATATATTACGTACTAGGAACGTGGACGTGGTTATTCGTCTGTACGTTTTGCTGCATTCGTGTGATAAAGACGTACGGTGTTTTAGTTGGGTTATCATTGAAATTACAAGAAAGGCGTGGTGTATGTTTATGTACACATGAGGTATTAACCGTGGAATTTCAATGAAGGATCAATGTCAATGAATTCACGCTACTGGTGGCTTGAACACATTCATATTAACTGCGAACAATCATATCGCCCGTTGTTTAACACTGATTAACGCCTATAAATTAGTATGTTTGAATGTAAACCGTGCTCAACAAACTAATATGCGTAAATTAAACAATTTATTCTTATCAAATGAACACATTAATTAAGACATTTAGTCAAAGCCTCGTGATATTTTTTAGCCGTCTACTAATTTCTACTGTAGAAAATATAATATTACAATATACAATGTACAATATAAGCTCTGAAAACCGGACCTCATCCGGTCCGGGCCATAAGTCCGATTTTCTGAGAATTCCAGTTTTCAGAGAACTATTGATTATTGAAGAGAAAAAAGGACTCGAAAATTGTCCGATTTTCAGAGAATTCCAGTTTTCGGAAAGTCACGAGTTTAAATGTATATAAAATAAATCAGTACATTCCGCGACGAGGTGAATATTGCTCATTTCAATCTGTAGCATTTATAATTTAGTGGGTTTTCAAAAAAATATTGTCTGTGAAATATGTAAACGAAGCCCATGACATAAACAACATTCAATTTGATCTTAAATATTAATGATGCAGCACTTACACTTAATATGCGCATAATATATTTTAATTTATGCTACATGCTATGTATCTAATTGATACATGTACATTTTTAATATGTTATTTCTGAGAATGATACTTCATGAATATTTACAAATCGGTGAAATAAGTGTTATGTTCATGTGAAATGTATTATTTTAAATAACTTATTCTGTATGATAGTTCAGAACGTTATCATACAACTAATTTGATGTTTCATATATTAAGTGTAATGCATACAATGTTTCAGTGTTAATTCTTTGTACTTTGTAAGTCTTTTTGATTTGTAAACTTTTTTTCAAATGTTATAGCAACTAACCTGTGATGAACATTGTTTTAACAATTTTGATATTAATATCATCTTTTAAAAGTGTCATTTTGAATGATTTTATTATACAATATCTACTATTGTTCCATAGCAACTTCTTTTTTCACTATTGATATGGATATTTGCCATGGAATTTCATGCAGTTTCAAAACAATAACTTATTTTTATCATTTATTATTATTATTATTTATTTCGATAAAGATACACATATACATGGATGGAAACGTGATGGTAAATGTAAAATTTACACTCATGAAATTAAGTCCATGACATTTACATCAACACCGGGGATGACACAAAAAAGAGACAAACTCTTACTTCCATAGTGTTCCTCTTTGCTGATGGCATGGCACAGAGAGGAATTGATATCACAGATTATTGTAAATATATGTTATTTAGATATTTTAATGAATTACATGTAACTGTATTTAAAACAGAAAAATATCTACTAAGAACTGAGCTAAATTAAAATGTTTGATTGCACTGACTTAAATACTAACAATAGTGTCAAATTTATGATATACTTACTACAAAACTATCAAAGAAATGAGGTTTATGAAGTTTCTGTACCAAAACAGAGTCAGAGATATCGTTTTTTATACCAAAAGCCATGTTTTTTATTTTTCGAGGTGTTTTATGATAATACACATCCTCAATAATTATTAAGATAATATCCTGAAAATTACCTATGAAAGCATGTATTTGTCATATGGTTGTATTTAATTTTGGATTTAAATGTTTGTGCAAAATGGTTGTATCTCAAGTTTCAACCTTTGCGCACGCGCACAGAAACTTACAACGTTGGAGGGGAAGTAACTCATCTGCACATCTACAGATTATCATATCATAAATATGATGACATCACTGTTTGATTTGCTTCCCATGAGGGCATTTACATGCTAAGGCTGAAAAAAATTATTCTCGTTTCTGGTCCCCCGACCGACCATTAATTTTCTACCCCGACCGCATTTTTTTACCGAGAAATATTCCGGAATTTCAGTTCCGTATACCGGGAAATAGTCCGCGCTATCGTAACCATTGGAATTTTAAGATGGCTGCGCAGCTACGATGCTTGCTCGCTGTAAAAGTAGATAAATGCGTCCATTTTTGTATTTTATTGTGTGTCCAGTTTGTTTGAATAAGCATGAAGCTCATCAAATTTATCAAAGCAATGGCTTTGCATACATTAGAAGTTATTGCAGATGACCGGTATAAAAAAAACCTACCTACCGAAACAGTTTATTTTGATGATCGTGACCAGAAACAAGAGTATATTTTTTTGGCCTAAAGGTTGTTTTGATTTTTCAAGTCTCAAGAACATACTTATATTACAGGTAAGTATGAAAATACATCTTATACTTCTGTTTTAAAATAATTTCTACATATTATGTTTAATAACTCTCGAAATTATAACACGAAAAGTAGATATATTTATAGTTACGTGTTATTAAAATATGTTCAACTCAAAATACTTGCCCCATTCCCTCTCCTAGCAACCACAGCTATTTTAAAAAAACTGAACTAAACCGAATCCTGAATTATCGATATATTGTGCAGATCAGCCGGCATGCATCAGTCTGATCAGAGCCGGATTGTGGTTTCGTCGCAAACAAAGTAGTACCTATTATTATAAAATTGACTGTCGGGGTGATATAGCCTAGTTTGTGTTAAAAGCACCGTAAAACACCAATCAAACAAACAAATAAAAGTGACTCAAAATAAGCATTCATGGCTGTGTGCTGAACAGAATCATGGTTAAAACCACTTGCAACAGTTATGGAACTAATTGAATACAATTACAGGCAAAATGTTCATAAAAAGGGCCTTTTTATAATGACTTGCGTTTGTCTTGCCTTGGCCCTTGCATATTTTTCTATGACAAAAACACAGTTTACAAGTAAGTAAATACTTGTATTACTGGAAAATATAATAATTTATAATAATTAGAATTAAGAAACTAAAAATAAACTACAAATAAACTAAAAACTTTGCAGTTTTGTTTGTTTTTTATGCCGGCTTTGACATACGATGGTCCATTTTTGTGATCTTTCCCCAAAGAACATACTACTAACAATTACATATTACATAATCTGTTTCATTCCCTTCAAGGCACAAGGATGCCGAGATGAATATCCCGAGAGTTTCGACTCACCTAGGTCACCAGACATTTGCTGGGAAAGGGCGTCAGTGTGTGACTAATCCTGTATGAGCCATTTTGGAAAGCTATACCAAAATTCGGGAAATCAGCCACAATGGACACAATTTCCAATAGTGACAATAGTGATAGTTTTTGTATACCAGCATAGCTGAAAAAGATCATTACCAGAACTTTCTACGGTCAAATGCAAGTGTCTCTGAAAGCATTTATGGGAGATGAACGGTGACGCTGAAATACCGTTTTACTCTATTGAAGATGCAGTGAGGGCCTTACTGGAACACCATGTCATAGCTGGTTGTGTTTTTACCGTGGGACATGCTATTCCCAGTTACAGCTGTACCATTATGGGTAGTGACAACCACTACTATTTCTTTGACTCTCATAGCAGCGCAGATGTTGGCTTGGTGGATCCTGAGAGAATAGTTTGCCTTACTGAACTCCGAGACGTATTTCATCAATGCAGTTTTATCAAACATCTTACTGCTTCTCTAAAAATGGAAGGTCATATTCCATTCGCGCTTGCCACGGTCAGATTTCCAAACTTTTTTAGCGGATTAGGCTGTGAAAAATGCATGCAATATGGCTGATATTTCAGATATTCCTGAACTGTCTGATGTTTCTTAACTTCTTTCAGATGATGATTGTACTGAACTGTCGGATGTTTCTCAATTTCTTTTAGGTGATCATGATTGTATTGATGATATTGATATTAGTAGTCAAAATAACCAATGTATTAATAACACGAATAACAGTGCTACATATCTAAATAGCATTGATAGCAATGTATTTGAGGAATGCTTCACTGAACAAGATGAAATATACACTGCAATAAAAAATGTTCATGACTGTAATGCCAATGATGATGTTGTAGGGGATGATGGTAATATTGATGATGATGATGATGATGATTGTGATGTTGCTGCTGATGATGATGATTACAACCCAAGACACACTCGCCCCTACAATGTCACTGAAATGACTCTCAATGTTTTTTTTATTTCAAGCACCGTGCCAAAACGATAAAAAATTTTGATACTAAGACCGACAATCATAAGAATCCCTGGAATTCAATAAAAATGTTAAAATTTTGATTCCTCTGCTCAAAACCAGTTTCAGTATCAGACAGACTATGATGGTCCAGTATATACAGTTGAACTTTTCTTCTGATCGAGTTACTCTGTACCAAATGTATGCAAAATAGGTCAAGACATCCTGAGGAATCAGCTTATTGAACTTCATTCGGACAAATATCTAGATCTGTTACACCTCTGTCATACCGATATCATTCCTAGGGCCTACCACAGCATTTACCTGCTGTTTCCACATGTTGATGAATGATCTTGCTTTTGCTGTCATATCCAAGCTAACGCAAAATCTTCAGTCATAAATTGCGTGAAAAGTAACTGCAAACCAAATTGAGCAAAGTAACCATGAAAGGTAGAT
Source organism: Lutraria rhynchaena (assembly GCA_008271625.1). Lineage (NCBI taxonomy): Eukaryota > Metazoa > Mollusca > Bivalvia > Venerida > Mactridae > Lutraria > Lutraria rhynchaena. Next base: position 182,254 of record VIBL01000366.1, read on the forward strand.
ACAAATGGGTTTCAAGCTGAAATTACTGTGACGCTGTACATGAAACATATTGAAAGATGTTTGATTGGATACATAAGTCTGAATTTTATGTTCCAAGTCTCAATTCTACTTTTTTGAAATGAAATTAACTTGTTCTACAACTTTATTTGTTGTAAATTCTGTTAATTTACCTATGTTCAACGTAGTGTTGTCACATTAAATTTCTTTTTATTCATTACAGGATCGAGTGAATGTACCTTGAAAATTAATTACATACATTGTAATTAATTATATAAACAAGCATTATAGAAAGATGATGTATATGAAAGACAAAAAAAATGTGTTTAGTCATCTAAATGTATAAGTAGAAATCTTTTAATACTGGTGATATTATTATGCTACTTAATGTGCATTTGTGGAGTTGAAGGGATAAAACCACAAACTTTGATCGTAACGTATTTAAAAGGATAAGATAGTTACCTCAAATTTGTATCATAGCTGATCGTGTAGGTCTCTAGATGATTTTAAGATGATTGAATAAATTCTTTAGTGATCTCAAATCATTTAATTTATTCAAGTATACAATGAATTACACTATTCTAAAAATCATGGATTAATATGTATGCAATAATAAAATGAGGTACCTGATGCTAAAATGCTTTTATTTGTTCAAATAAAATGCTTATGTCTGTTGATAAGAAATTAAAAGTTACTAGTAACTAGTAACTAGTAAGTTTTACTGTCTTGCACTAGTATTGAAGAATAAAGAGTAGAAAATGAGATACTTCCATTTTACACACAAATAAATATTCAAATCTGCCCAAATTATAGGTGGAAAACAGTTGTAACTTGAGTTATTTCCCTACTGCGCGAAAAATAGGCCTAAATCAACTTGCCTAAATTTCAGATGGAAACGGTTGCAACTTGAACATATTCAAATATCTCTTTCCATAATTATTCAACAGATTGGAGATAAGCTTCTTAACACTGCTTAAATAGATTTTTAAAAAATTGGACAGTTTTTTCGTCTCTCCTGTAAGATTTCAAAAATCGGAGTTATGCTAGGAGGTAATTTAATCCAAAGACAATAACATAAGAAGCAAAAAGACCTTGCCCCAAAAACTTTAAGCTTCGGAATAATATAAGAACCCGTTTCACTTGACTTTGTTTTATATGTATGTACAGAATTCCGCGAGACAAAATGCTCCCCCATATAATCCGAGGATAAACCATGTTTAACATTGAACACATGGTAAAGAATAATCTGGTTTCCACGTTTGTCAACCGGTAGCCAGTTAAGATATGGGAAATGTTAGGGACCAATATGTCACCTAGGATCCATGTCAAGAACAGATCTCATCACCTTATTCCGCGTTGTCTGAAGTTTATTCCTGAGTGACTGAGTTAATCCATGATACTACACAGAACACGCATAATCTAGGTGGCATTGAATAAGTGACATAATAAGACGATTTTAGTAAGCTGGGTAAGGTAACCTTTTTTGCGATACAAGTACTTTAACCTTGCATTAGTCTTTTGCAATACAGACCAAGCCATAGAATCAAAAGATAGAGTTTGATCAATTACAACACCGAGATAGGTAATAGAAGATGCACTTTTGATATTTACACTATTGCATGAAATATCTAAATTGGAATTTTACCTTAGTCTATGTTTAGAGCCAAATAAAATTGACTCAGTCTTACCAAGATGAAGTGAAAGCTTGTTATCAACCAACCATTGACTGACCAGTTGTAGATCCTCTTTAAGATCTGATTCTACTACTGATTTTAATTTGCCATGTATCTGATGAGAACCCAGCACTTAAGGCAGAACATCTCTTATCAAAATCTCGCAATTTTTCTAACATCGGGCAACGTCGGTTATCATCGTGACAATATTCGTCTGTCTCTCGGACACCCTCGGAGATTTTCGCTGCACCTCGTAAAAGTCACGTAAAACTTTGTAATTTTTGTTGTCAACTGTTATTTTAGTACAAATGGCCGTGATAGTTATTTATATTATCTATTTTTTAAAACACCATTTGTACTTTGCTACTCCCTTAACATTATTTAATAAGACAGCAATTGTCAAAAACTTGGAACTTTGGTCCAAATGAGGACGACCAGACTGAAATGCCCAGGATGCCAGCTTCATCAACTCCACATGTGCTTTAGGGTGTTTCATTTTTTTTAACTTTTTTAGCCACAATGTCCCGCACAAGATTTTTACCTCATTCATTATGGGACAATGGCAGCCAGCCACGTTTTTCCTACAAATGAAAAAGTAGCCACAAATTTGGTTCAATAAATTGATCCGACTTTGAATTATCAAATTAGTTGGAAATATGTGTTTTTTTCTATTTCAAAAGTTCTGTGGTTTTGGTATATCATGAAGCTTTCTAGCCACAATTTCCTCCATATCAGGAGCCATACTTCATCAAACAAGACAAGGATCACAAGGTGTTCATGCAGTCAGGTATCATAGGTGTTACAAAAGGAACTACCTAACAACACTTGCAAATAGACCATCAATACCCTGGTATATATCCATTTGTTTCCATAACTCAAAGTCTAATCGTGGTGCAACTGAGTCAATACTTGCTTGATGAACCATGGACCATGGAACAGAGAAACACTGGAAGATATACAGAGTCATTCGCTTATGATTGACTGGCATATTTGGAGTGAAAAGGCCAGGCGGTGCAACATCAGACAACATAATAAGCTTCCATATGTACAAAGAGGAAGCAAGAAACAAGGCATGACACAATACCCCAGGAGCTTTCATAACAAGTCATTTACTGGTGCTCCAGGCCGGCGTCTTGGACGTATGACCTGTCCATCCAGTTACCTGATGATGAGTTCACAGAGTACTCTAGAAAAGTTCTGCTAGAAAAGCTCACATGCGTAAAACTCTTGCTACTAAAACGTTGTGAGGCGAGAATAATCAGTTCATTTATCAGAGTATGAGCTGCTTAAGGTTGCATTGTATGCAAGGAATTGTCTCTCTGAATCTCTCAAACAGCATTATTAGATTTGTTATTAGAAAAGTATTAATGATTGCAGTTGGAATACTAAATAGTGAGGACAGAAAAGTTTCAATAATTTAAAGCATCAATGCTTAAGGGTCAGTCCAAGTGCCACAAGCTTCAATATAAACATTCTTTACATGTAGTTCTCCAATACGGTGACGACATGCTAACCACATAATACCTCTTCTTAGCTCCAGTTTAAACAGTGTAGCTGATCCTTGTTGCCATCCATTGTTTAATGATGTGGTATCCTAACACATACCGATAATGTTTTCATGGGGTATCTCCCATACATCCAGGGTGATGATCCAAGCATCTCTTATACTGGCTTAAGTGCCATCTGGAATCAAAGGGGCAACAAGAAACTGTGTAGCCTGCAACTGATAGCCTGGAATCATACTGATAGAGGTCATATTACCTCATCCTATATCTGTACTAGATAAATTGAGAGGTTAATGTCCTTTTTTGCGAGCGCAGTATATTGTGCTACATTTTTACAACAATAACGATAAAATCCAAGAAAAACAAATACCGAAAATGGAAACGTAAACTGGTACCCGTTGACTCTGGTTGTACTTTGGTGCACTTGAACATGGAACGGGGACCAGTTTAACGGCAACGGTGCGCGCTGGTAAATTGTTCCAGCGGAAATTTCGCGCCCCCCAGGGATAGTGTCATTAACGGAGGCCAATAGCGTTGTCAGACACTGAGGTTTTGACAAATAACCAGAGCGTTTTTTGGGGAATCCTTTTATGGGATTGGGAAAAATAACCTATATTTGGCTTTGGGATTGGGTCCGATAGTCGGACCCTTGGTATGCATAGAAAAAGACCTGATGGTTCAAGTCTTTCTGCCGTTGTGAGCTAGATCACTGTGTATGTAGATTGGAACACTCCCTCCTTGCCGATTTCTATCGTTCTGTTGAATGAAATAATTTTCTTTGTGAATTTCACTATCGGGAACTGAATTATCAAGCCATGTTTCTGAAATATAATTACACGCTGCTTTACTTTTCTGCGCAATGATACGGATTTCATCTAGTTATGGAATCAAACTTCGAAAGTTTATGTAAAGAGCATGAAGCCCACATCGTTTAAATACATTGAAATCATCGGAATTCTCAAACCTGTCAGCAACAGGTCCAGGACAAGGGTGAACATCTAATATTATTATTATAATATCAATAGAAAAAGATATTACGTGTTTTGAATGATAAATTGAGAAATTATATTTGAATAGAACGAACTATGTTTCCCTAACAACCAAAAGAGTTCTATTACAAGAACATTTACATTTATATAACCAATATGAGGGAAAACGAATGTGTTCAGTTTTCTGCAAAAATGTTGCTATGGTAACAATTTCGATAATAATGCTTAAGATTCATGTTTTCTTCAAATGTGGTGAACGGAAAATATCTAATGAAGGTTTCAATAGAATTTGACACGGGGTCATTTTAGGCCCCAGTGAACCTACCCCTTTCATATTTTATTGCATTTATTTAAATTGCTTTGACAGCGCATTCCATATGATGTAGTCATTTTATTACCAGCATCAGTAGATATATGTCTTACCTAACACATGGGACCATAACCAGGCCTCTAGGGCATCAATGAAGATCACAGGATGTAATATATGGAGGTCAGGGTAGGTAATTTTAGCATATTCAGACGATTATGAGAGATTACGCGTTTAGTTCAAGAACTATGACCATGTGATACATGGTTGTGTAGGTACCGGTCCTAGCTATCATTGTTCGTGGCATGTCTAAGAATGCCGGCCTTACTGGCAAAATCTCAATATTTAGCCATTTTCAAAGGTTTTGGACATTTTCTTTCAAAATAAAGAAACCTGAAGGTTTATACATGTATTATTTTTGATACATAATTCTAAGAGTTTGAAGACTATTAAAGACTGTACATTCATTGACTTTAGTTAGATGGTCAAATTGTTACGACTGTTTCATACGAAATGGTTTTCTTAATCATAACATATCGACAATAATGCAGTAATTAATATTTAAAGTGTTTCATCAAGTTGATAAAAGAAATAAAACAAATTAATGCGCACAAAACGTATCCATGGAAATTATGAGTCCATACATTCAACGACATATATCCGAGTAATTTACCAAACATATTTATGCTTCTGCGGCAGTAAAAAATAGAATACAATTTCCATAGTAGTCATCAAACGTATACATAGTTTTTTACTCTGGTGTGCACAAATGTGTCTGGATAAACCATCGAACACATACATAAGTTTTTACAGTTGTGTCCTCAAAATGTATCAATGAAATCATTAAACATTAAATCATTAATGAAATCATTAAACATACCTTGTGATTTTTTTACCACTGGTGTTCACTTGTAAATCTCAAACATATATCTTGATATTTCACGAAACAAAATTATCAGTGCCTACTAAAATTGAACCTTAAAATGTAAACAAAATAATTATATCCATTTGAATCAAGAAACACATACATGTATATGGACTTTTAAATTTGTCATGACGAAATATGATATTCATAAAACTCATTGAAAATTAATGTAGAATTGTATATCAGTGTAAATCAAACTTAATCACATAAATCTTTGAACAATATACAAAAGCACATTTTTTCGAATCTGCAATGCTCAATTTGTCGAGCTGTCAACTTTCGAGTTTTAACTTATGAAAGAAGAGGCGACAGTACAAAAAATGGTTGTCTTTTATACAGTAACCTAATTGCTATCTTATTTCCGGCATTGATGTTTACAGAACAAATGTGGCGTTTTCATTGTGATATGCACCGAAAAATATCAACAAAATTTCCCTGTGTGTACCACCTAATATTCACTAGCAAAACAATTCAAAGGCTTCTATATCATCTAATCTGTCTCATGTCCGTCATACTAAAATAATGCATATGTTTACTTGCTGATTCCTTATTGTATGTGTACTAATATTGGTAATGAGACACTGTTCTACATGGTGTATTCAACTTTCAGTATGTGGTAACTGATCATCATATGCCTGGTAACCCTTTGGAATGCCTCCTTTGATCTGCTGCAGGTATTGATACTTCGACTTTTTCAATGCCAATGCCATTTCGTATGCAGATAGAAAAGGTTCTGTGAACTTATGTGTGGAATTTTTAGGTTTTCTAATTTCAATGAATTCAGTGTCGGAGCAGTTAAGCTTATACCTGATATCTCTCTTAACAGTATATTTTGGAACACGTATATCGGTCGCAAGTGATGCTCTAACTCCATGTCCGGGTCCAATGCTCGTGTAATAATGCAGTTTCGAGTAATAATTGAAGAAATTATAGTCCGCATATTTTACCATATACCGATTTTCTTCATCGTCTCTGGATTCTTATATCAATTCAACATATCTCTGAGGAACATAGATATTTTTGTTCTTTATTGTTCTACCTACTGTTGTATGCACACTATTGCACTCCATACAGGTGTGTCCTTTTTTCAAGAAATTTCTGTTCAATTTCTATCTGATGTGTAACACTAAACCACAGTAATCCACACGACAATGTAACGTTCCGATTTTGGTAAGCGCTGACATTGCTGTATAGAATAACTTTGTCAATACCGGTCAAATCTAAGTGTTCCAGGGAGTCTACGATGCAGCTTGCAAAGGTACTGGCACTTAAATCCGCAGTAGTTTCATTCCAAAAGTAGCACATAACTGCTTTAGTTGAAAGATCAAAAAGTTATATAATGCCGAAACTGCATTTTTTATTCAAAAAGAGTGATGTTAACCAATTTAATATTTACAAATAATAACATAGGTTTGAAAATGAATGAAAATATAGCAAGGCTTACAATGCAGAAGCAGAAAACCAAATTTCTATCTAATCTTGTTCTTGGTGCAGACATTTCTACCTTGAAGTTTAAGCATTGATTATATCACCAAAAAAAAAACAACACTTCAGTACATGATAAAATATGGTGTTTACATAGTGCGAAGAATGTATGATACATTTATATAGAGAAAGAAACTGACTTCATATCAAAGATTAAATGTTTGTCAAGAACGTGTGTATAACTTTATCCCGACCGCCTAAGAATACAGTTTCGTACATTTTTACTTTACAAATTTCAAATTATAAAATATAGTCCTTATTTATTAAACTGTGTCACTAGTGCTTGTATTGGACTTTTTTTATTCATAATGGTTACTACATTGAACAATTATTAGGTGGACTTTCATTTCAAATATTTGCGTATATGGCCAGTTAAATACGATACACGTGTATTACTAACGTGTGCTGTGTGTCATAAAACTTATCCGCTACTCTGGTCTTCCTTAAAGATTTTCCATAAGCATGTTTTGCACGAACATATCGAGCGTTGAATCGCTCCATACACTATGAGGAGGATCACGTGACTCCGATATAAAAACATATCGGAATCAAAGTACTGAGAGGACTGTAGTGGACAGATTTTGAAATATTCTACATAAGCTGTTAGTGATTGACACATGTCTGCCAGAGCCGACTAGTGTAATAAATACAATTATATACTTAATAGAATTGGAATTTTGTAGCCCGTCTAGGGAAAACTGATGACTCATTGCGGTCTGGTTGTCACAGAGTATGTATGTCCATTAAAACACTCGATCCACACCTCAAATGAATGTATTTCTAATGATTAGCTACTGCTAGATATTTTCTGAAGGCTATCCTAATATATTCCACCTATTTCTTGTACCTGATCCATCCATCCATCCATCCATCCATCCATACATACATACATACATACATACATACATACTGTATTTGACAAAAACCGATACTAAGTGCCTATGGTGATTATATATGTATAACAGCACGAACATGGCTCACTACACACTAATACAGAAAATAAGAAAATACAATACTACTACATATAAAGAACAACAGTTGCAGAAACATACTGAAAAGAGAACATACAAAATACATAGGATATAATTAAACAAATGTTCGGACAGAGACAGTAGTAGGTTTAGGATAAGCGACATCAATTGTATAAACCGAGAGTATTAGTACGCATTTTGTGAAGATTCATTCATAATATAGAAAACGTCCTGCAAATATTTAGCAATTTTATTTCGGGACACTTTGGAGATTTCCGCAGGGTGTCCTTTATACACAAGTTTGACTTCATTCTAATTGAGAATATACACAATGTATGTAATACATGTTATTCTTTTCATTGAAATTTTATTTATGTCAGACTCAGTAGATTCATGATTGTTATTTGTTATTCAGTTTGAATGACGGGTTACAGATTTATTCTTTATTCAGAAATGTTCAATTTCCTTGAATTGAAAGTATTTCATTTGACTAGTCATTTGAACAAAGAAATGTAATATTTTCTTAAATAGAATGAAATTGCCTAAACAGTCACTTCTTTATTTGTATTCATTTCTTGTGCTGCACAACTGAAATTTCTACAACAAATGTAATGTTAGCTTTTTGTATTAGCTGTGATTTTGCCGAAGGTATGAACAATTGTGGCATTTCACAAATGATTTTTTTATCTCTTACGATAACATTTGTTACTTTCTTATTTACCATGCTGTACAGAAAATGACAAAATTAAATATTGTAAACATTCGATTTTTGTTTCACTACACTTCGAATCCATTACATGAATTTGACTCAAATGCATATTGAGTAATAGAAGTGTACTGAGATATTCGCTGCTGTTCAAAGGAAGGCCCCTTGTCCAATACAAAACTGGTAATCTTTTTAGCCTGTAATTTTGTCCTATTACAAAACATGACATGTTTGTTTTTTTTACTGAATTTAAGAAGGAAAATAATTGTCCAGAACATATGGCTGCAAAAACATGTCTTTAACGAGCTTCAGCTTGATCATTCTCTACTTTTAGTAGATATTTGAGGTAGCTACTTAAGTGAATCAAACCAACAGATTCAAACTCAAGGTTTCAGCATTATGCTGAGTCCATAAAATTTTCGTGAAACGCAACTCTGATTATCACTCCACTTAAAGCATAAGATGCGTACACTAATGAGTTTAAGTTGTTACAACATATTTAATTTTTTTTTTGAAACCGGTACCTAGGTAATTAATTACGATATTACAAAAATACTCAACTAGACAATGTAACGTTGGATACCAATAAATATAAAATCATTGAGCAGCTTTCACGAGCATCATGCGCATCGCTTAGTTTGTCGCGACAGAAACGGAAAATGTTTACACGACTTGTGTGTAAAACATTGTTCAATTCTATTGTCGTTTAGAGAAGATACAGAGGTGTTCCACGAAATTAAAACATGGCTCTCGTATTTCACTATATCCATTACATTGAGATGAAGTACGGTAAAAGCACATTCTTAGCAAATGTCTGAAAGGTATACCATTAACAAGATTTTTAGGTTTAAAAAATACTATCTTACTCGTGATATGTCAATAAAACAATCTCCTGTAGCTGAGTCCCTTTGATGTTCTGTTTTATTTCTTAATGGGTTCAACGCCATTTTTCAACAATTTTTCAGTTGTATACGGCGGCCGGATCATCTAACCAGTTTTTCTTGGGCTATGTGCTAACCAATACTAACATACCCTTTCTCAGAGCCGGCAACTTCACATAAAATCGACATTTTTGTCAAATTCTCATAAAAGGGTATGGCCTGCCCCCACCGGGATTTAAACCTGGATAGCCGGGTTACAAACCCAGCGCAATAACCACTGACCCACGGTCACGGCTTTTTTTCTGTATGCTATAAGTGTCTGAGCCTCTTCCTTTATGTCTTACCAAATACAGTAAAACCTCAGATATCTGCCCAATCAGTCTTATGACGATCTCATTGTAATGACCACTTATTTTTGGACCTGTTTTCAGTACTTCCTTTCTATGCTATCTTAATTTGATAACAAGACCACCTATATATAGCAACCACCTCAATATTACGTTGTTAAACAATCACTTATTTTACGACCGTCTTCTAATAATTCCCTTATAATTCAACTTGATAATGAGACCACCTCAGTATTACGACCAATTTTTCGGGTCACGAAGGTGGTCTCATTATTGAGGTTTTACTGGTAAGGTTTGGTCTGTTAATATAGAGGTTACATTAAAATCAATTCTTGATTCTTTTGAGACGTTAATTCTTATTTTAAGGGAATACCAACATGTTTGTCCTAAAATTGTTCCTATTTAAAAGGAATACCAAAGTGTTTATTCTAAGATTTCAGATGTGTTCATTGGTTATCAGGTGCGATCATCACTGCTACTCTTGCGAAAGGCATATGTCTGATCACGGGTGATAAAATATTTGGTACATCCTCTGTAAGAGACACATTGTCTCTGATGTTATCATGTGGAATGTATTATTTCTCTTGTGAATTAAGTTTCAAGGTGATAGATATTTCATTCCCCACCCTCTGTTTACAGAAAAATGTAGAATAGAAGTATTGGTAATTGTCTTTTTTTCCTTATCAAAATATGAAGATGTCTAATCAGATGGTGTGGTTGTTAATTGAGATGGGGCTGTATTTTCAAATTGATTTTCTAGTGTTTGTTATGTTTTTATTTAAGTTGGGTTTCGTGCAAAGTCTGGTATATCGGGCGGTATCATAATTGTTATACCCGATATGATGGTTATACTTGTGCGGTGCCCGGGTCTTGATAAGTGGGGTAACAGAGTACGTTTCCTCAGGCGAGACTTTTTTCCACTTTTCTTTTGGTATCGAAGTTTAATTTTAATCACTATGACAATCTGAAATTTACACAGATTAAAATTAATCCATTCAGGCGAACGATTGAAACCAGGGCCCGAGTTTATAAAACTTAAGATCAATCTCCGAGCTCATACCTCAATTTTGTGAAGCATTCTGGTTTGAAAGATATAGCAGTATAATGATTTAATACATTGTCAGATCATTTTAGCTGACAGAATTACTTACAATGAAATCTTCATTGTTTAGAAATAATTAAGTGAGAAACATTGAAGGATAAAATATGAGATTTGAGATCTGAGACCGATCTCAAGTTTTATAACATTGGACACAGAGCTTCCGTGGTGGTTAACCTGTTATTCTGTGTATGCAATGGTGATGTGTCTGCCTTAAAAAAGGTATTCCTAGTTTAAAGAGACCAGACAACAAATTTAAGATCTATCTTTGGAATTAGGGAAACACTTTGATCTAATATCAAAACAATGTTGAATATTTTCACCTAATAGATGCGTCATAGAGTGACACGTAGCAAAGGGGGTATTTAATAGAGATAATACATGTATTTGCAAAAAATAGCCTTCAAACTTCATTATTGTTTTCTGTAAAGCATGAATTAGGATAATTCTTATATTAAGCAATTTGGAATTAATAAGTTCATGCACCGATTACATGTTACATATATAAACTGTGTGGTCTTGTTGAATAAATAAAACTCATGATACAAGACACCTCTTATTCGGATTCAAATTAAAAGCTATTTCCTAAAATTTGTTCAATGAAACACGTGCAGTCATTCTTACTTCGTATTAAAAAGCTGTTTCCTAAGGACACGTTCAGTTGATCCCGAGTTGGACTGTATATATTACATATTTGCTTAATGCTCAGTATATGTCTTGGATATTGTTGTGTAAGGGGTTCATATGATAAGGAATGCTTTTATTCATTGGTGTCTGTTAAGATAATACTGGTTAAACAGTTGAGAGACTACAGTCTACACTCTAACATGCCTGGTGGAAAACCACACCTAATATATGTTAGAGTAACAGTACATGGCATATAACAATCATGATCATAAACAAAGTGTTTCGAATCTTTTGTTTTTTCGAAATTAGAAACTCTCATTTAATGTTTTGCTTTGTATTGTAGATTAACTCTGAATGATATTGATAATTACACGCGTTTCAGATAGAACAGCGTGAAATGTTTCTCGTTACGCGTAATGTATTACAAACGGTGAAATTGTGTACAGTGAGGACGATTTTCACGTGCTTTTGTACGTTTGAGTAGTTTTAGTCAGTTTAAGTCACCGACTGATTCAGTCCATTTTTTTTTATATTGAAATCAAATTTTGTTTTCATCAAACGGTCATTTATATGCATTATGTTTTAACACATTGTATTATGTTAGACATTATATTGTTCTGAATAGTAAAATCAGGATGCGTAAGGTGCACAATACTGTTTGCAGTATGGTCACCTTCTACCTCCACTTCCCCTCCATAAAATTGGGGGTTACAAAAGATAATATTTAGGGGTTGTATCCTGATTTTACACTGATACATTATGATGAATCGGGACAATGATGATAATGATAGTATATAATGCTGATGCTAGTGAAAATAACCTATTCGTTTAACAATCGCAACAATTTTTTCACTGGGGCTTATGTCGCACCAACGACCCGAGTCATTTGATGGCTTTTCAAGCTTTTCCAGTGGAGGAAGACCACAGACGTACGCTTGAGAAGAACTACTGGCCTTCCGTAAGTTATCTGGACAGCTTCCATAGGTGCGAAATTTGACTGGTACCAGAAGGGATTTCAACTCACAGCGGTTAGGGACTGTTGATTACAACCCACTGGCCATAACCACTGGACGACGGAAGAGCCTTCCTCAATATTGAGACCCAATATTTTTAGGTGCAAAAGCGGTATAAATTTCGAGGTTTTAAAACGAATAAAATCAGTATGGATTACTGACATGATATTCTCTTTTATCCAGGTGGGCGTTTAAACCGATCGATGATGTACGACGATTTAAACACCAAAGAGCGGCAAAGATGTTACAGGTTGGGCTTGGATTCGTATAATGCTGAGGTAAAAAACGATCGAAGATTTGAAGCATCGGATAACACAAAATACTATGAAATCACATTCAATAGAGATCAGACACTAATCGTTGATGAAGGTTTTAAACGTAATACTGATATGTAATGCTAATAGTGAACTGGATTCTCTTTTTTGAAGGGGAAACATTATTGAATCAGATATGGATGATTCTAATAGGCCCAGCTCTAAGTACATGTCTGGTTGTGATGGTAACTTATTGTACGATTAAGACATTTTGTAACCTTTTTCCAAAGTGGACAAAAGTCTTATATTATGAAAGAATTTCAAATTTGAAGAAAAATACGGTACATGCCCTTCTCAAGCCCGTATACTTTACAACCAAACATTTGAAGTACATAGACTGCAGCAATATCATACAGCTTTTAACTTTACAATACTGATCTTCCACCCCAATATAGCCAAATTAAAATAGGACCGTCAAAATATTGCATACTTGTTGATTTTATGCGACAGGTTAAAACATAGACACACATACAAACTATCATTAAAATAACCAATTGTCATTATATATTGTTAAATTTTACATCTCAAGAAAGTTATTTTGTTAAAGATAGTGAATGCTCGTCCATATGACATTCATGTGGTGGCGAGTGTAACAAACACGAATTATCACTTGAAACATAAACATTTTTTTGCTTTTACTCTGTCCGGACCGGATCAAAATTCCGGTTTTCAGAGAATTCCGGTATTCAGAGAGGTATTCATTAGACCAATGATATTTGTATGTGTGTGTGTGTTACATTGAAAGTGCATGTTGTAATTGTAGTGAATATTGTATATATTATTAAGTCGTTAGTATTGTGCAAACTCATCAAAACGCTTTACATTTCAAAATTTAATATATCTGATTAAGAGTATTAAGAAATAAAATCTTAAAATTCTAGACAATCTTGATACCAATGATTGGTTATTAGTTTACGCTTTAGCTATTATTACACATGAGCACTTAAAGTAAACAATAGATGCTTGACACGTTTTTTAATGGGGGGACAAAATCCTATTGTTTCAATAATAATGTGGACCCTCCACAAAATTTTGACATCTTGAAAATGTCGGTGTCCGGAATATTCGGATATTCGGAACAAAAATAAAGAACAGTATGAAGTCTGTGGTGCGGAAAGATCGTCCGGTTTCCGGAATTTAGAGCGTACGGTATTCAGAGAATGTCTTACAAAGGACTGTCGCAAAGTGCATAGCCGGGCCTCAAATTTTAACCAACGTAAAGAAGGGAAATTATTGCATCAGCTTGTTATCATGATATTTTCGACTAAATTGTTGGGTTTTGTTTTGCAAAGATAGGACAATATTGTTTGCATTTTGAATCTAGCATTTTCATATGATTTATATTTAACTCGCTTAATTCTGATCATTTTGATGTTGCGAGATCGCGTTCGACTAAACGAAATTGTCAATTTTTCGAAGGAAAGAGATTAAATACCAGCTTCATCGTTATGAATTGGACCAAATGTTTATTGGTTATGTGTAGTATAATGCATTAGCTATCTGTAGACACCAGTTATTAGAAATTTGAGCGATTTCTTGAAAAGTTACGTAGAGTTAAAACAAACTTGATACAGAAGCTGTCATTTTGGAAGTTGTAAACCTTGTATAAGTATATATGTAATATAGGTGTTTTTGGTCCATGTGGCCATTCTAAGCATAATACACCATTATACACCATCCCTTCAATGTGCTAGCCCCCTGTGCTTGATTGAAGTGGTACTTTTCATAAATCCACGTGTACGAGCCTCAGTATGTGTTAGGAAAAATTGAGTATCGTACGAAATTTTTTGTCCTGAATTCCACGAGAATTCCCTGGGTTTTGTAATTCTCGATATTGGGTGTGGCAATTTAGCTCTATATAGGTTTGGTTTTGGGTAGTAAATTCGCACACAGACGTAATACGTTGGAAAGACAACACGTTGTTTTATGATACGATAAATAATTATTATGCTCAAAGAATAGAGGTAAGAATTTATTCATTTTTGATATTTTTGTTTTGTACGTAATGTGATTTCTTTCTGATGCAGGTTTGGTAAATGTTTAGCTAGTTTTATGGGTTCGTTCCACAACATTTCGTACGCAGGTCGGATATTATGAGTTAAGTTACACCCAATTTAAGGGTTTCCCTTAGCCTAAAGTTATTGTTGCATTATGAGGAATCTAATGTATTTATTATGCTATAGGAATAGTGAGTCAATGGATTTTGTTCAAATTTTCACATTGTTGTTGACCTTGGTCTGCATCTATGAAAAGCCGGTGTTGGCTTATGTATAGCTATGTAAAGATATTTGTGTATTAATTACCGTGTCATCTCCATACTTTTCTATGGACACTCAGAGGGTAAGGCTGTTATTGTTTGTATCTGGTAAATTAACTTCTTGAATTGAGCATGAAATTACTTTATATTTATCTAAGGTGTAAAGACATTTCGTTAAAAATATTTTAACCAGTATGCAAAAGGTTTTGGTCGTCAGTTGTTTTATTATAATTACAGAGTCGGCGTACATGTACATTATTGTTGTTGCTAATGTGTTTACACACGATTTATACGAAAAACGTGTTTCTTGGCGAACGTTTCATTGTAACGATGAAGGGATTAAGAAAATAGAAGTCACGTGGTACTAATTGAATTCAGATACCCAAAGGCGTGGTTAGTTTTGAGTGAATTTTTCGCGGGCAACCGCATTAGTGACAAGTAAAACACAATGAAAGGACGTGTTTTGGGAATTATACATTTATTGTTTCAACAACGTGGTGTGTATTATTTAATAGATATATCTTATTCGTCGCTTTATTTTATGAATACATTTTTCATTTTTTGAAACAACTGTTGATATTAATTTAAATGATCATAATTTGTATACATACTCGTGGTGCATTTGTTAATGTGTTTGTAAAATTTGAATTATTTTATCATGTTTGCATGGATCGATACTCCAGTGATAGTCCAGTCTAATTACTTTTTACATATTCATTATAGGATGATGATGATTAGGTTAGGCCAAAAAGCTTTATCATGGAAGAAAAACAATAAACTTTAGGTAAACTTGTGCTTTAAAATGTGCTCGATGTATGCCATCTATTTATTCATCCGATAAACATTTTCTTAAGTATTCTCTATTGAAAAGTGTTTCATTAATTTTACCACATTGACCGGTACCTGTGATTTTATTACAAGAATTATTGGACAAATTTTAATTAAACATGCACTATAGTACTTGTATTTCAATTGAGAATGTGTCTGTTTATCTTCATCAATTTATTATTTTCACGAAAAGGTCACAAAGAGTACGACAATGCAGGTAGTTGTAAGCATCACAAGCCTCAAAATCAAAGATAGTGTAAGAGAAATAAATTCGAGGACATACAGAAAAAGAGACAATCGAGGGACGATATTTGAAGTAAGCGAACCTTATATCATTTAGCAATTTTGTCTAAACTGAAAATTAAGTATATCACTTTATTTATTCTATTCTTTTGGTTAAAACAAAACTAAAATGAGAAAAACAAGCATAATACTTTTTGGTTAATTTTTATCCTTCATTTTTTGAATGATATAATTTCTTGAGGAAGTGGTTGCAGTCTGAATGTTTGTGATGTTCTGTATCTTAGATAATAACATTTTTGTATATTTCCTGCTCTCAGCAATACTTGGAAAGCTAAATTTATGAACGGTTGATTTGTGTCAAATTTTGTATCTATGTTAGCGTTTATTCAGACGTACCTCCCGTGATTCACATGCTTACATATACATCACACACACACAAACACTTGCAACACTATAACTCACATTCATATCTCAATTCCTCATCTTTTATCATAAAATGCCTTACTTTGAAAATTCATGGCGTTGATCATAAGGTATAACATGTGTCATATTGCACATTAAATAATTGATTTTATCGCAAATGAGTATTTGTCTGCTTCATAATCTAATTGCTTTTCACTTCTTTCTGAAGTCAAATGATGGCACAATGTAGATACTGTGGGAAAATGGCACAATATAGATATCATGGGAAGATGGTGATATGTGGATGACCTTAATTACCAGCGCTTTACAAACGTTAGTAATTTTCTATCTTTAATTTACAAATATGTTCATTCTTCACCTTTTGTCATGAAATGGACTTACTATGAATATTCACAGCTTCAATCGCAATCTAGATCTGTCTGTCTGTGTTTTTTTCTCTGTTATTCTGCTGCCACTGTAGTGCACTATATGGATGCGTGCTACATAGGTTCCTTATACACAATTGGAATTTGTGTTTGTTGGATGGAAGTATGATCCCGCAAACTTATTTACAAACGAAAATTTTATTTATCCTGTTTTTAATCACATTCTAATTGCTATTATACATATTTTCTATTTAGCGAGGTCAACTGAGGATACTACAGGAAGATGGCACAATGTGGATACTATGAGAAGATGGCACAATGTGGATACTATGGGAAGATGGCACAATGTGAACCAGCCAGCACATGAAAAATGTCAGTATTTTTTATATTTCGTTCAAGTATATAGATTCATGTGTTCATGCATTTTCAGGTATACATTCACATCACTATTCTTCATCTTTTGTCATGGAAAGCCTTACTATGAATATTCTTTGCTTTATTCACAATCCAGATCTGTCTGCCTGTGGATTTCTGTGGGTCTGCTCCCCCTGTAGTACACTATATAGGTGTGTATTACACAGGTTCCTTACACACAATTGGACTTTTTGTTTATTTCAGCTTGTTGGTTAACTATCCTTCTGCATCCCAATTTGAGTTGTAGGCTCCTTACCGGCCATGTGCTCCGAGTCGCGTATTTAGATTCAAGTTGGACATATAGGGGTAAAAGTTAATATATGTGGTGTGCTCTGCAGTTGGACGAAAGTAGGGAATCTTGGTTAAACTGGTTGTGGACGCTTCCACTAAGAATGAATATTGTGGTGGAACTAGTCAGAAATTATGGTTTATTTGGTGGTTGTCTAGTTTCCTATCAATTATTCAGGAAGTGTCATATTTTAAGGTAGATTGAGCACGTGTAATAATGCATCATTGAATATATTGGCTTCATTGTAAGTTGGATGGATGAATGAGCTCACAAACGTATTTAATGAAAATGTTTATTTATCCTGTTTTAAGAACTTTCTAATTGTTTTCTCTTTTTTTCTATTTGCGAGGTCAACCAGGGACTCTACATTGTAATGTAGAGTCCCTCAGTCAAGAGAGGATACTACGAGAAGATGGCACAACGTGCATACTATGGGAAGATGGTGTCATGTGGATTCCCTTTGGAACCAGGTAGCACATTGAAAATGGTAAGGTTTTTTATCTTTCTTTCTGGTTCATGTGAAAATCTATCAGATGAATGCTAATTTGCGGACAAGGAAAGTAATCTCTCCATTCATTCATTTTAAGCATGGCTAGGTTCACATAAACTTATCCTCCGGATCTCGACATCGTCTAAGAGTCAAATTTGGCTTAATTATTTTCTGAGCACTCAGCTAGTGGGATGATTGCGTTATGTTCAGTGTAACAGCCGTTAGGCTGGCACATGTTGAATGCCTTCCGGGCGACGGTATGTTTACATACTGGGGAGGTGATTTGGCATGAGGCCTGCTAAGATATCAGTTATATGTACATATAACCTTTAGCAGTGCACTGGCGTATCACTTGATTCCTGCGCAAAAACCTCAGTGGGTCCGATTATGTAGACAAAATCTATAATGAAATTTGCGTGTCTGCATAATAATTCTTCTCTCCTTTTTGCTGAGTGTTCTATAGATGGTTGGTTGAAGGTTAGGTGGCTTTTAGACGCTCTGTTTGGTGAAAGTGGTGTAGAATATGTGGTCTGATGCCGCTATGAATTGAATAGGAGAGTAGGAAAAGGCTGGTGCCGTTACTTTTTCTCCTCCGTTTGTAAATTTGTGTTTTCTGGTCCATAGATTCATGTGAACACTACTCTCTTTTGAAATTCTGAAATGCTTATTTATCCTCTTTTAAGAACTTTCTAATTGTTTTTCTTTTCTTCTATTTGCGAGGTCAACCAGGGACTCTACATTGTAATATATGTAGAGTCCCTCAGTCAACAGAGGATACTACAAGAAGATGGCACAACGTGGATACTATGGGAAGATGGTGTTATATGGTAGCACATTGAAAATGGTAAGTTCTTTTTATATTTCTTACTGGTTCACATGAAAATCTATCAGATGAATGCCAATTTGCGGACAAGGAAAGTAATCTCTCCATTCATTCATTTTAAGTATGACTAGGTTCACATAAGCATATCTTCCGGACCTCGACTCCGGCTTAGAATGTGTGAACTGATGCCACTATGAATTGAATAGGAGAGTAGGAAAAGGCTGGTGCCGTTACTTTTGTTCGTGAATGATACATTTTCTGGTCCATTGATTCATGTGTTCATGTATTTTCAGGTATGTTAATCTAGTCACACACTCACACAATACACACCTACACTCACCGTCACATACATTCACATCACTGTTCTTCATCTTTTGTCATGGAAAGCCTTACTATGAATATTCTTTGCTTTATTCACAATCCAGATCTGTCTGCCTGTGGATTTCTGTGGGTCTGCTCCCCCTGTAGTACACTATATAGGTGTGTATTACACAGGTTCCTTACACACAATTGGACTTTTTGTTTATTTCAGCTTGTTGGTTAACTATCCTTCTGCATCCCAATTTGAGTTGTAGGCTCCTTACCGGCCATGTGCTCCGAGTCGCGTATTTAGATTCAAGTTGGACATATAGGGGTAAAAGTTAATATATGTGGTGTGCTCTGCAGTTGGACGAAAGTAGGGAATCTTGGTTAAACTGGTTGTGGACGCTTCCACTAAGAATGAATATTGTGGTGGAACTAGTCAGAAATTATGGTTTATTTGGTGGTTGTCTAGTTTCCTATCAATTATTCAGGAAGTGTCATATTTTAAGGTAGATTGAGCACGTGTAATAATGCATCATTGAATATATTGGCTTCATTGTAAGTTGGATGGATGAATGAGCTCACAAACGTATTTAATGAAAATGTTTATTTATCCTGTTTTAAGAACTTTCTAATTGTTTTCTCTTTTTTCTATTTGCGAGGTCAACCAGGGACTCTACATTGTAATGTAGAGTCCCTCAGTCAAGAGAGGATACTACGAGAAGATGGCACAACGTGGATACTATGGGAAGATGGTGTCATGTGGATTCCCTTTGGAACCAGGTAGCACATTGAAAATGGTAAGGTTTTTTATCTTTCTTTCTGGTTCATGTGAAAATCTATCAGATGAATGCTAATTTGCGAACAAGGAAAGTAATCTCTCCATTCATTCATTTTAAGCATGGCTAGGTTCACATAAACTTATCCTCCGGATCTCGACATCGTCTAAGAGTCAAATTTGGCTTAATTATTTTCTGAGCACTCAGCTAGTGGGATGATTGCGTTATGTTCAGTGTAACAGCCGTTAGGCTGCCACATGTTGAATGCCTTCCGGGCGACGGTATGTTTACATACTGGGGAGGTGATTTGGCATGAGGCCTGCTAAGATATCAGTTATATGTACATATAACCTTTAGTAGTGCACTGGCGTATCACTTGATTCCTGCGCAAAAACCTCAGTGGGTCCGATTATGTAGACAAAATCTATAATGAAATTTGCGTGTCTGCATAATAATTCTTCTCTCCTTTTTGCTGAGTGTTCTATAGATGGTTGGTTGAAGGTTAGGTGGCTTTTAGACGCTCTGTTTGGTGAAAGTGGTGTAGAATATGTGGTCTGATGCCGCTATGAATTGAATAGGAGAGTAGGAAAAGGCTGGTGCCGTTACTTTTTCTCCTCCGTTTGTAAATTTTGTGTTTTCTGGTCCATAGATTCATGTGAACACTACTCTCTTTTGAAATTCTGAAATGCTTATTTATCCTCTTTTAAGAACTTTCTAATTGTTTTTCTTTTCTTCTATTTGCGAGGTCAACCAGGGACTCTACATTGTAATATATGTAGAGTCCCTCAGTCAACCGAGGATACTACAAGAAGATGGCACAACGTGGATACTATGGGAAGATGGTGTTATATGGTAGCACATTGAAAATGGTAAGTTCTTTTTATATTTCTTACTGGTTCACATGAAAATCTATCAGATGAATGCCAATTTGCGGACAAGGAAAGTAATCTCTCCATTCATTCATTTTAAGTATGACTAGGTTCACATAAGCATATCTTCCGGACCTCGACTCCGGCTTAGAATATGTGAACTGATGCCACTATGAATTGAATAGGAGAGTAGGAAAAGGCTGGTGCCGTTACTTTTGTTCGTGAATGATACATTTTCTGGTCCATTGATTCATGTGTTCATGTATTTTCAGGTATGTTAATCTAGTCACACACTCACACAATACACACCTACACTCACCGTCATATACATTCACATCACTGTTCTTCATCTTTTGTCATGGAAAGCCTTACTATGAATATTCTTTGCTTTATTCACAATCCAGATCTGTCTGCCTGTGGATTTCTGTGGGTCTGCTCCCCCTGTAGTACACTATATAGGTGTGTATTACACAGGTTCCTTACACACAATTGGATTTTTTGTTTATTTCAGCTTGTTGGTTAACTATCCTTCTGCATCCCAATTTGAGTTGTAGGCTCCTTACCGGCCATGTGCTCCGAGTCGCGTATTTAGATTCAAGTTGGACATATAGGGGTAAAAGTTAATATATGTGGTGTGCTCTGCAGTTGGACGAAAGTAGGGAATCTTGGTTAAACTGGTTGTGGACGCTTCCACTAAGAATGAATATTGTGGTGGAACTAGTCAGAAATTATGGTTTATTTGATGGTTGTCTAGTTTCCTATCAATTATTCAGGAAGTGTCATATTTTAAGGTAGATTGAGCACGTGTAATAATGCATCATTGAATATATTGGCTTCATTGTAAGTTGGATGGATGAATGAGCTCACAAACGTATTTAATGAAAATGTTTATTTATCCTGTTTTAAGAACTTTCTAATTGTTTTCTCTTTTTTCTATTTGCGAGGTCAACCAGGGACTCTACATTGTAATGTAGAGTCCCTCAGTCAAGAGAGGATACTACGAGAAGATGGCACAACGTGGATACTATGGGAAGATGGTGTCATGTGGATTCCCTTTGGAACCAGGTAGCACATTGAAAATGGTAAGGTTTTTATCTTTCTTTCTGGTTCATGTGAAAATCTATCAGATGAATGCTAATTTGCGGACAAGGAAAGTAATCTCTCCATTCATTCATTTTAAGCATGGCTAGGTTCACATAAACTTATCCTCCGGATCTCGACATCGTCTAAGAGTCAAATTTGGCTTAATTATTTTCTGAGCACTCAGCTAGTGGGATGATTGCGTTATGTTCAGTGTAACAGCCGTTAGGCTGCCACATGTTGAATGCCTTCCGGGCGACGGTATGTTTACATACTGGGGAGGTGATTTGGCATGAGGCCTGCTAAGATATCAGTTATATGTACATATAACCTTTAGCAGTGCACTGGCGTATCACTTGATTCCTGCGCAAAAACCTCAGTGGGTCCGATTATGTAGACAAAATCTATAATGAAATTTGCGTGTCTGCATAATAATTCTTCTCTCCTTTTTGCTGAGTGTTCTATAGATGGTTGGTTGAAGGTTAGGTGGCTTTTAGACGCTCTGTTTGGTGAAAGTGGTGTAGAATATGTGGTCTGATGCCGCTATGAATTGAATAGGAGAGTAGGAAAAGGCTGGTGCCGTTACTTTTTCTCCTCCGTTTGTAAATTTGTGTTTTCTGGTCCATAGATTCATGTGAACACTACTCTCTTTTGAAATTCTGAAATGCTTATTTATCCTCTTTTAAGAACTTTCTAATTGTTTTTCTTTTCTTCTATTTGCGAGGTCAACCAGGGACTCTACATTGTAATATATGTAGAGTCCCTCAGTCAACAGAGGATACTACAAGAAGATGGCACAACGTGGATACTATGGGAAGATGGTGTTATATGGTAGCACATTGAAAATGGTAAGTTCTTTTTATATTTCTTACTGGTTCACATGAAAATCTATCAGATGAATGCCAATTTGCGGACAAGGAAAGTAATCTCTCCATTCATTCATTTTAAGTATGACTAGGTTCACATAAGCATATCTTCCGGACCTCGACTCCGGCTTAGAATATGTGAACTGATGCCACTATGAATTGAATAGGAGAGTAGGAAAAGGCTGGTGCCGTTACTTTTGTTCGTGAATGATACATTTTCTGGTCCATTGATTCATGTGTTCATGTATTTTCAGGTATGTTAATCTAGTCACACACTCACACAATACACACCTACACTCACCGTCACATACATTCACATCACTGTTCTTCATCTTTTGTCATGGAAAGCCTTACTATGAATATTCTTTGCTTTATTCACAATCCAGATCTGTCTGCCTGTGGATTTCTGTGGGTCTGCTCCCCCTGTAGTACACTATATAGGTGTGTATTACACAGGTTCCTTACACACAATTGGACTTTTTGTTTATTTCAGCTTGTTGGTTAACTATCCTTCTGCATCCCAATTTGAGTTGTAGGCTCCTTACCGGCCATGTGCTCCGAGTCGCGTATTTAGATTCAAGTTGGACATATAGGGGTAAAAGTTAATATATGTGGTGTGCTCTGCAGTTGGACGAAAGTAGGGAATCTTGGTTAAACTGGTTGTGGACGCTTCCACTAAGAATGAATATTGTGGTGGAACTAGTCAGAAATTATGGTTTATTTGGTGGTTGTCTAGTTTCCTATCAATTATTCAGGAAGTGTCATATTTTAAGGTAGATTGAGCACGTGTAATAATGCATCATTGAATATATTGGCTTCATTGTAAGTTGGATGGATGAATGAGCTCACAAACGTATTTAATGAAAATGTTTATTTATCCTGTTTTAAGAACTTTCTAATTGTTTTCTCTTTTTTTCTATTTGCGAGGTCAACCAGGGACTCTACATTGTAATGTAGAGTCCCTCAGTCAAGAGAGGATACTACGAGAAGATGGCACAACGTGGATACTATGGGAAGATGGTGTCATGTGGATTCCCTTTGGAACCAGGTAGCACATTGAAAATGGTAAGGTTTTTTATCTTTCTTTCTGGTTCATGTGAAAATCTATCAGATGAATGCTAATTTGCGGACAAGGAAAGTAATCTCTCCATTCATTCATTTTAAGCATGGCTAGGTTCACATAAACTTATCCTCCGGATCTCGACATCGTCTAAGAGTCAAATTTGGCTTAATTATTTTCTGAGCACTCAGCTAGTGGGATGATTGCGTTATGTTCAGTGTAACAGCCGTTAGGCTGGCACATGTTGAATGCCTTCCGGGCGACGGTATGTTTACATACTGGGGAGGTGATTTGGCATGAGGCCTGCTAAGATATCAGTTATATGTACATATAACCTTTAGCAGTGCACTGGCGTATCACTTGATTCCTGCGCAAAAACCTCAGTGGGTCCGATTATGTAGACAAAATCTATAATGAAATTTGCGTGTCTGCATAATAATTCTTCTCTCCTTTTTGCTGAGTGTTCTATAGATGGTTGGTTGAAGGTTAGGTGGCTTTTAGACGCTCTGTTTGGTGAAAGTGGTGTAGAATATGTGGTCTGATGCCGCTATGAATTGAATAGGAGAGTAGGAAAAGGCTGGTGCCGTTACTTTTTCTCCACCGTTTGTAAATTTTGTGTTTTCTGGTCCATAGATTCATGTGAACACTACTCTCTTTTGAAATTCTGAAATGCTTATTTATCCTCTTTTAAGAACTTTCTAATTGTTTTTCTTTTCTTCTATTTGCGAGGTCAACCAGGGACTCTACATTGTAATATATGTAGAGTCCCTCAGTCAACAGAGGATACTACAAGAAGATGGCACAACGTGGATACTATGGGAAGATGGTGTTATATGGTAGCACATTGAAAATGGTAAGTTCTTTTTATATTTCTTACTGGTTCACATGAAAATCTATCAGATGAATGCCAATTTGCGGACAAGGAAAGTAATCTCTCCATTCATTCATTTTAAGTATGACTAGGTTCACATAAGCATATCTTCCGGACCTCGACTCCGGCTTAGAATGTGTGAACTGATGCCACTATGAATTGAATAGGAGAGTAGGAAAAGGCTGGTGCCGTTACTTTTGTTCGTGAATGATACATTTTCTGGTCCATTGATTCATGTGTTCATGTATTTTCAGGTATGTTAATCTAGTCACACACTCACACAATACACACCTACACTCACCGTCATATACATTCACATCACTGTTCTTCATCTTTTGTCATGGAAAGCCTTACTATGAATATTCTTTGCTTTATTCACAATCCAGATCTGTCTGCCTGTGGATTTCTGTGGGTCTGCTCCCCCTGTAGTACACTATATAGGTGTGTATTACACAGGTTCCTTACACACAATTGGACTTTTTGTTTATTTCAGCTTGTTGGTTAACTATCCTTCTGCATCCCAATTTGAGTTGTAGGCTCCTTACCGGCCATGTGCTCCGAGTCGCGTATTTAGATTCAAGTTGGACATATAGGGGTAAAAGTTAATATATGTGGTGTGCTCTGCAGTTGGACGAAAGTAGGGAATCTTGGTTAAACTGGTTGTGGACGCTTCCACTAAGAATGAATATTGTGGTGGAACTAGTCAGAAATTATGGTTTATTTGATGGTTGTCTAGTTTCCTATCAATTATTCAGGAAGTGTCATATTTTAAGGTAGATTGAGCACGTGTAATAATGCATCATTGAATATATTGGCTTCATTGTAAGTTGGATGGATGAATGAGCTCACAAACGTATTTAATGAAAATGTTTATTTATCCTGTTTTAAGAACTTTCTAATTGTTTTCTCTTTTTTCTATTTGCGAGGTCAACCAGGGACTCTACATTGTAATGTAGAGTCCCTCAGTCAAGAGAGGATACTACGAGAAGATGGCACAACGTGGATACTATGGGAAGATGGTGTCATGTGGATTCCCTTTGGAACCAGGTAGCACATTGAAAATGGTAAGGTTTTTTATCTTTCTTTCTGGTTCATGTGAAAATCTATCAGATGAATGCTAATTTGCGAACAAGGAAAGTAATCTCTCCATTCATTCATTTTAAGCATGGCTAGGTTCACATAAACTTATCCTCCGGATCTCGACATCGTCTAAGAGTCAAATTTGGCTTAATTATTTTCTGAGCACTCAGCTAGTGGGATGATTGCGTTATGTTCAGTGTAACAGCCGTTAGGCTGGCACATGTTGAATGCCTTCCGGGCGACGGTATGTTTACATACTGGGGAGGTGATTTGGCATGAGGCCTGCTAAGATATCAGTTATATGTACATATAACCTTTAGCAGTGCACTGGCGTATCACTTGATTCCTGCGCAAAAACCTCAGTGGGTCCGATTATGTAGACAAAATCTATAATGAAATTTGCGTGTCTGCATAATAATTCTTCTCTCTTTTTTGCTGAGTGTTCTATAGATGGTTGGTTGAAGGTTAGGTGGCTTTTAGACGCTCTGTTTGGTGAAAGTGGTGTAGAATATGTGGTCTGATGCCGCTATGAATTGAATAGGAGAGTAGGAAAAGGCTGGTGCCGTTACTTTTTCTCCACCGTTTGTAAATTTTGTGTTTTCTGGTCCATAGATTCATGTGAACACTACTCTCTTTTGAAATTCTGAAATGCTTATTTATCCTCTTTTAAGAACTTTCTAATTGTTTTTCTTTTCTTCTATTTGCGAGGTCAACCAGGGACTCTACATTGTAATATATGTAGAGTCCCTCAGTCAACAGAGGATACTACGAGAAGATGGCACAACGTGGATACTATGGGAAGATGGTGTTATATGGTAGCACATTGAAAATGGTAAGTTCTTTTTATATTTCTTACTGGTTCACATGAAAATCTATCAGATGAATGCCAATTTGCGGACAAGGAAAGTAATCTCTCCATTCATTCATTTTAAGTATGACTAGGTTCACATAAGCATATCTTTCGGACCTCGACTCCGGCTTAGAATGTGTGAACTGATGCCACTATGAATTGAATAGGAGAGTAGGAAAAGGCTGGTGCCGTTACTTTTGTTCGTGAATGATACATTTTCTGGTCCATTGATTCATGTGTTCATGTATTTTCAGGTATGTTAATCTAGTCACACACTCACACAATACACACCTACACTCACCGTCATATACATTCACATCACTGTTCTTCATCTTTTGTCATGGAAAGCCTTACTATGAATATTCTTTGCTTTATTCACAATCCAGATCTGTCTGCCTGTGGATTTCTGTGGGTCTGCTCCCCCTGTAGTACACTATATAGGTGTGTATTACACAGGTTCCTTACACACAATTGGACTTTTTGTTTATTTCAGCTTGTTGGTTAACTATCCTTCTGCATCCCAATTTGAGTTGTAGGCTCCTTACCGGCCATGTGCTCCGAGTCGCGTATTTAGATTCAAGTTGGACATATAGGGGTAAAAGTTAATATATGTGGTGTGCTCTGCAGTTGGACGAAAGTAGGGAATCTTGGTTAAACTGGTTGTGATCGCTTCCACTAAGAATGAATATTGTGGTGGAACTAGTCAGAAATTATGGTTTATTTGGTGGTTGTCTAGTTTCCTATCAATTATTCAGGAAGTGTCATATTTTAAGGTAGATTGAGCACGTGTAATAATGCATCATTGAATATATTGGCTTCATTGTAAGTTGGATGGATGAATGAGCTCACAAACGTATTTAATGAAAATGTTTATTTATCCTGTTTTAAGAACTTTCTAATTGTTTTCTCTTTTTTTCTATTTGCGAGGTCAACCAGGGACTCTACATTGTAATGTAGAGTCCCTCAGTCAAGAGAGGATACTACGAGAAGATGGCACAACGTGGATACTATGGGAAGATGGTGTCATGTGGATTCCCTTTGGAACCAGGTAGCACATTGAAAATGGTAAGTTTTTTTATCTTTCTTTCTGGTTCATGTGAAAATCTATCAGATGAATGCTAATTTGCGAACAAGGAAAGTAATCTCTCCATTCATTCATTTTAAGCATGGCTAGGTTCACATAAACTTATCCTCCGGATCTCGACATCGTCTAAGAGTCAAATTTGGCTTAATTATTTTCTGAGCACTCAGCTAGTGGGATGATTGCGTTATGTTCAGTGTAACAGCCGTTGGGCTGCCACATGTTGAATGCCTTCCGGGCGACGGTATGTTTACATACTGGGGAGGTGATTTGGCATGAGGCCTGCTACAGTTATATGTACATATAACCTTTAGCAGTGCACTGGCGTATCACTTGATTCCTGCGCAAAAACCTCAGTGGGTCCGATTATGTAGACAAAATCTATAATGAAATTTGCGTGTCTGCATAATAATTCTTCTCTCCTTTTTGCTGAGTGTTCTATAGATGGTTGGTTAAAGGTTAGGTGGCTTTTAGACGCTCTGTTTGGTGAAAGTGGTGTAGAATATGTGGACTGATGCCGCTATGAATTGAATAGGAGAGTAGGAAAAGGCTGGTGCCGTTACTTTTTCTCCACCGTTTGTAAATTTTGTGTTTTCTGGTCCATAGATTCATGTGAACACTACTCTCTTTTGAAATTCTGAAATGCTTATTTATCCTCTTTTAAGAACTTTCTAATTGTTTTTCTTTTCTTCTATTTGCGAGGTCAACCAGGGACTCTACATTGTAATATATGTAGAGTCCCTCAGTCAACCGAGGATACTACAAGAAGATGGCAGCACAACGTGGATACTATGGGAAGATGGTGTTATATGGTAGCACATTGAAAATGGTAAGTTCTTTTTATATTTCTTACTGGTTCACATGAAAATCTGTCAGATGAATGCCAATTTGCGGACAAGGAAAGTAATCTCTCCATTCATTCATTTTAAGTATGACTAGGTTCACATAAGCATATCTTCCGGACCTCGACTCCGGCTTAGAATATGTGAACTGATGCCACTATGAATTGAATAGGAGAGTAGGAAAAGGCTGGTGCCGTTACTTTTGTTCGTGAATGATACATTTTCTGGTCCATTGATTCATGTGTTCATGTATTTTCAGGTATGTTAATCTAGTCACACACTCACACAATACACACCTACACTCACCGTCATATACATTCACATCACTGTTCTTCATCTTTTGTCATGGAAAGCCTTACTATGAATATTCTTTGCTTTATTCACAATCCAGATCTGTCTGCCTGTGGATTTCTGTGGGTCTGCTCCCCCTGTAGTACACTATATAGGTGTGTATTACACAGGTTCCTTACACACAATTGGACTTTTTGTTTATTTCAGCTTGTTGGTTAACTATCCTTCTGCATCCCAATTTGAGTTGTAGGCTCCTTACCGGCCAGGTGCTCCGAGTCGCGTATTTAGATTCAAGTTGGACATATAGGGGTAAAAGTTAATATATGTGGTGTGCTCTGCAGTTGGACGAAAGTAGGGAATCTTGGTTAAACTGGTTGTGGACGCTTCCACTAAGAATGAATATTGTGGTGGAACTAGTCAGAAATTATGGTTTATTTGATGGTTGTCTAGTTTCCTATCAATTATTCAGGAAGTGTCATATTTTAAGGTAGATTGAGCACGTGTAATAATGCATCATTGAATATATTGGCTTCATTGTAAGTTGGATGGATGAATGAGCTCACAAACGTATTTAATGAAAATGTTTATTTATCCTGTTTTAAGAACTTTCTAATTGTTTTCTCTTTTTTCTATTTGCGAGGTCAACCAGGGACTCTACATTGTAATGTAGAGTCCCTCAGTCAAGAGAGGATACTACGAGAAGATGGCACAACGTGGATACTATGGGAAGATGGTGTCATGTGGATTCCCTTTGGAACCAGGTAGCACATTGAAAATGGTAAGGTCTTTTATCTTTCTTTCTGGTTCATGTGAAAATCTATCAGATGAATGCTAATTTGCGGACAAGGAAAGTAATCTCTCCATTCATTCATTTTAAGCATGGCTAGGTTCACATAAACTTATCCCCCGGATCTCGACATCGTCTAAGAGTCAAATTTGGCTTAATTATTTTCTGAGCACTCAGCTAGTGGGATGATTGCGTTATGTTCAGTGTAACAGCCGTTAGGCTGGCACATGTTGAATGCCTTCCGGGCGACGGTTTGTTTACATACTGGGGAGGTGATTTGGCATGAGGCCTGCTAAGATATCAGTTATATGTACATATAACCTTTAGTAGTGCACTGGCGTATCACTTGATTCCTGCGCAAAAACCTCAGTGGGTCCGATTATGTAGACAAAATCTATAATGAAATTTGCGTGTCTGCATAATAATTCTTCTCTCCATTTTGCTGAGTGTTCTATAGATGGTTGGTTAAAGGTTAGGTGGCTTTTAGACGCTCTGTTTGGTGAAAGTGGTGTAGAATATGTGGTCTGATGCCACTATGAATTGAATAGGAGAGTAGGAAAAGGCTGGTGCCGTTACTTTTTCTCCTCCGTTGGTAAATTGTGTGTTTTCTGGTCCATAGATTCATGTGAACACTACTCTCTTTTGAAATTCTGAAATGCTTATTTATCCTCTTTTAAGAACTTTCTAATTGTTTTCTTTTCTTCTATTTGCGAGGTCAACCAGGGACTCTACATTGTAATATTATGTAGAGTCCCTCAGTCAACAGAGGATACTACAAGAAGATGGCACAACGTGGATACTATGGGAAGATGGTGTTATATGGTAGCACATTGAAAATGGTAAGTTCTTTTTATATTTCTTACTGGTTCACATGAAAATCTATCAGATGAATGCCAATTTGCGGACAAGGAAAGTAATCTCTCCATTCATTCATTTTAAGTATGACTAGGTTCACATAAGCATATCTTCCGGACCTCGACTCCGGCTTAGAATGTGTGAACTGATGCCACTATGAATTGAATAGGAGAGTAGGAAAAGGCTGGTGCCGTTACTTTTGTTCGTGAATGATACATTTTCTGGTCCATTGATTCATGTGTTCATGTATTTTCAGGTATGTTAATCTAGTCACACACTCACACAATACACACCTACACTCACCGTCACATACATTCACATCACTGTTCTTCATCTTTTGTCATGGAAAGCCTTACTATGAATATTCTTTGCTTTATTCACAATCCAGATCTGTCTGCCTGTGGATTTCTGTGGGTCTGCTCCCCCTGTAGTACACTATATAGGTGTGTATTACACAGGTTCCTTACACACAATTGGATTTTTCGTTTATTTCAGCTTATTGGTTAACTATCCTTCTGCATCCCAATTTGAGTTGTAGGCTCCTTACCATGCCAGGTGCTCCGAGTCGCGTATTTAGATTCAAGTTGGACATATAGGGGTAAAAGTTAATATATGTGGTGTGCTCTGCAGTTGGACGAAAGTAGGGAATCTTGGTTAAACTGGTTGTGGACGCTTCCACTAAGAATGAATATTGTGGTGGAACTAGTCAGAAATTATGGTTTATTTGATGGTTGTCTAGTTTCCTATCAATTATTCAGGAAGTGTCATATTTTAAGGTAGATTGAGCACGTGTAATAATGCATCATTGAATATATTGGCTTCATTGTAAGTTGGATGGATGAATGAGCTCACAAACGTATTTAATGAAAATGTTTATTTATCCTGTTTTAAGAACTTTCTAATTGTTTTCTCTTTTTTCTATTTGCGAGGTCAACCAGGGACTCTACATTGTAATGTAGAGTCCCTCAGTCAAGAGAGGATACTACGAGAAGATGGCACAACGTGGATACTATGGGAAGATGGTGTCATGTGGATTCCCTTTGGAACCAGGTAGCACATTGAAAATGGTAAGGTCTTTTATCTTTCTTTCTGGTTCATGTGAAAATCTATCAGATGAATGCTAATTTGCGGACAAGGAAAGTAATCTCTCCATTCATTCATTTTAAGCATGGCTAGGTTCACATAAACTTATCCTCCGGATCTCGACATCGTCTAAGAGTCAAATTTGGCTTAATTATTTTCTGAGCACTCAGCTAGTGGGATGATTGCGTTATGTTCAGTGTAACCGTTAGGCTGCCACATGTTGAATGCCTTCCGGGCGACGGTATGTTTACATACTGGGGAGGTGATTTGGCATGAGGCCTGCCCACTTATCAGTAAGTTATATGTACATATAACCTTTAGTGGACTGGCGTATCACATGATTCCTGCGCAAAAACCTCAGTGGGTCCGATTATGTAGACAAAATCTATAATGAAATTTGCGTGTCTGCATAATAATTCTTCTCTCCTTTTTGCTGAGTGTTCTATAGATGGTTGGTTAAAGGTTAGGTGGCTTTTAGACGCTCTGTTTGGTGAAAGTGGTGTAGAATATGTGGACTGATGCCGCTATGAATTGAATAGGAGAGTAGGAAAAGGCTGGTGCCGTTACTTTTTCTCCTCCGTTTGTAAATTCTGTGTTTTCTGGTCCATAGATTCATGTGAACACTACTCTCTTTTGAAATTCTGAAATGCTTATTTATCCTCTTTTAAGAACTTTCTAATTGTTTTTCTTTTCTTCTATTTGCGAGGTCAACCAGGGACTCTACATTGTAATATATGTAGAGTCCCTCAGTCAACCGAGGATACTACAAGAAGATGGCACAACGTGGATACTATGGGAAGATGGTGTTATATGGTTGCACATTGAAAATGGTAAGTTCTTTTTATATTTCTTACTGGTTCACATGAAAATCTGTCAGATGAATGCCAATTTGCGGACAAGGAAAGTAATCTCTCCATTCATTCATTTTAAGTATGACTAGGTTCACATAAGCATATCTTCCGGACCTCGACTCCGGCTTAGAATATGTGAACTGATGCCACTATGAATTGAATAGGAGAGTAGGAAAAGGCTGGTGCCGTTACTTTTGTTCGTGAATGATACATTTTCTGGTCCATAGATTCATGTGTTCATGTATTTTCAGGTATGTTAATCTAGTCACACACTCACACAATACACACCTACACTCACCGTCACATACATTCACATCACTATTCTTCATCTTTTGTCATGGAAAGCCTTACTATGAATATTCTTTGCTTTATTCACAATCCAGATCTGTCTGCCTGTGGATTTCTGTGGGTCTGCTCCCCCTGTAGTGCACTATATAGGTGTGTATTACACAGGTTCCTTACACACAATTGGATTTTTTGTTTATTTCAGCTTATTGGTTAACTATCCTTCTGCATCCCAATTTGAGTTGTAGGCTCCTTACCGGCCAGGTGCTCCGAGTCGCGTATTTAGATTCAAGTTGGACATATAGGGGTAAAAGTTAATATATGTGGTGTGCTCTGCAGTTGGACGAAAGTAGGGAATCTTGGTTAAACTGGTTGTGGACGCTTCCACTAAGAATGAATATTGTGGTGGAACTAGTCAGAAATTATGGTTTATTTGATGGTTGTCTAGTTTCCTATCAATTATTCAGGAAGTGTCATATTTTAAGGTAGATTGAGCACGTGTAATAATGCATCATTGAATATATTGGCTTCATTGTAAGTTGGATGGATGAATGAGCTCACAATCGTATCTAATGAAAATGTTTATTTACCCTGTTTTAAGAACTTTCTAATTGTTTTCTCTTTTTTTCTATTTGCGAGGTCAACCAGGGACTCTACATTGTAATGTAGAGTCCCTCAGTCAACAGAGGATACTACGAGAAGATGGCACAACGTGGATACTATGGGAAGATGGTGTCATGTGGATTCCCTTTGGAACCAGGTAGCACATTGAAAATGGTAAGGTCTTTTATCTTTCTTTCTGGTTCATGTGAAAATCTATCAGATGAATGCTAATTTGCGGACAAGGAAAGTAATCTCTCCATTCATTCATTTTAAGCATGGCTAGGTTCACATAAACTTATCCTCCGGATCTCGACATCGTCTAAGAGTCAAATTTGGCTTAATTATTTTCTGAGCACTCAGCTAGTGGGATGATTGCGTTATGTTCAGCCGTTAGGCTGCCACATGTTGAATGCCTTCCGGGCGACGGTATGTTTACATACTGGGGAGGTGATTTGGCATGAGGCCTGCCCACTTATCAGTAAGTTATATGTACATATAACCTTTAGTGGACTCGTGTATCACATGATTCCTGCGCAAAAACCTCAGTGGGTCCGATTATGTAGACAAAATCTATAATGAAATTTGCGTGTCTGCATAATAATTCTTCTCTCCTTTTTGCTGAGTGTTCTATAGATGGTTGGTTAAAGGTTAGGTGGCTTTTAGACGCTCTGTTTGGTGAAAGTGGTGTAGAATATGTGGACTGATGCCACTATGAATTGAATAGGAGAGTAGGAAAAGGCTGGTGCCGTTACTTTTTCTCCTTCGTTTGTAAGTTCTGTGTTTTCTGGTCCATAGATTCATGTGAACACTACTCCCTTTTGAAATTCTGAAATGCTTATTTATCCTCTTTTAAGAACTTTCTAATTGTTTTTCTTTTCTTCTATTTGCGAGGTCAACCAGGGACTCTGCATTGTAATATATGTAGAGTCCCTCAGTCAACCGAGGATACTACAAGAAGATGGCACAACGTGGATACTATGGGAAGATGGTGTTATATGGTAGCACATTGAAAATGGTAAGTTCTTTTTATATTTCTTACTGGTTCACATGAAAATCTGTCAGATGAATGCCAATTTGCGGACAAGGAAAGTAATCTCTCCATTCATTCATTTTAAGTATGACTAGGTTCACATAAGCATATCTTCCGGACCTCGACTCCGGCTTAGAATATGTGAACTGATGCCACTATGAATTGAATAGGAGAGTAGGAAAAGGCTGGTGCCGTTACTTTTGTTCGTGAATGATACATTTTCTGGTCCATAGATTCATGTGTTCATGTATTTTCAGGTATGTTAATCTAGTCACACACTCACACAATACACACCTACACTCACCGTCACATACATTCACATCACTATTATTCATCTTTTTGTCATGGAAAGCCTTACTATGAATATTCTTTGCTTTATTCACAATCCAGATCTGTCTGCCTGTGGATTTCTGTGGGTCTGCTCCCCTGTAGTACACTATATAGGTGTGTATTACACAGGTTCCTTACACACAATTGGATTTTTGTTTATTTCAGCTTATTGGTTAACTATCCTTCTGCATCCCAATTTGAGTTGTAGGCTCCTTACCATGCCAGGTGCTCCGAGTCGCGTATTTAGATTCAAGTTGGACATATAGGGGTAAAAGTTAATATATGTGGTGTGCTCTGCAGTTGGACGAAAGTAGGGAATCTTGGTTAAACTGGTTGTGGACGCTTCCACTAAGAATGAATATTGTGGTGGAACTAGTCAGAAATTATGGTTTATTTGATGGTTGTCTAGTTTCCTATCAATTATTCAGGAAGTGTCATATTTTAAGGTAGATTGAGCACGTGTAATAATGCATCATTGAATATATTGGCTTCATTGTAAGTTGGATGGATGAATGAGCTCACAATCGTATCTAATGAAAATGTTTATTTACCCTGTTTTAAGAACTTTCTAATTGTTTTCTCTTTTTTTCTATTTGCGAGGTCAACCAGGGACTCTATTGTAATGTAGAGTCCCTCAGTCAAGAGAGGATACTACGAGAAGATGGCACAACGTGGATACTATGGGAAGATGGTGTCATGTGGATTCCCTTTGGAACCAGGTAGCACATTGAAAATGGTAAGGTCTTTTATCTTTCTTTCTGGTTCATGTGAAAATCTATCAGATGAATGCTAATTTGCGGACAAGGAAAGTAATCTCTCCATTCATTCATTTTAAGCATGGCTAGGTTCACATAAACTTATCCTCCGGATCTCGACATCGTCTAAGAGTCAAATTTGGCTTAATTATTTTCTGAGCACTCAGCTAGTGGGATGATTGCGTTATGTTCAGCCGTTAGGCTGCCACATGTTGAATGCCTTCCGGGCGACGGTATGTTTACATACTGGGGAGGTGATTTGGCATGAGGCCTGCCCACTTATCAGTAAGTTATATGTACATATAACCTTTAGTGGACTCGCGTATCACATGATTCCTGCGCAAAAACCTCAGTGGGTCCGATTATGTAGACAAAATCTATAATGAAATTTGCGTGTCTGCATAATAATTCTTCTCTCCTTTTTGCTGAGTGTTCTATAGATGGTTGGTTACAGGTTAGGTGGCTTTTAGACGCTCTGTTTGGTGAAAGTGGTGTAGAATATGTGGACTGATGCCACTATGAATTGAATAGGAGAGTAGGAAAAGGCTGGTGCCGTTACTTTTTCTCCTTCGTTTGTAAAATTCCATTTTCTGACCCATAGATTAATGTGTTCATGCATTTTCAGGTGTGTTAATCTAGTCACACACTCGCACAATACACTCACACACTCGCCATCACATACATTCATATCACTACTCTTCATCTTTTGTCATGGAAAGCCTTACTATGAATATTCATTGCTATATTCACAATCCAGATCTGTCTGCCTGTGGATTTCTGTGGGTCTGCTCCCCCTGTAGTACACTATATAGGTGTGTATTACACAGGTTCCTTACACACAATTGGATTTTTTGTTTATTTCAGCTTATTGGTTAACTATCCTTCTGCATCCCAATTTGAGTTGTAGACTCCTTACCATGCCAGGTGCTCCGAGTCGCGTATTTAGATTCAAGTTGGACATATAGGGGTAAAAGTTAATATATGTGGTGTGCTCTGCAGTTGGACGAAAGTAGGGAATCTTGGTTAAACTTGTTGTGGACGCTTCCACTAAGAATGAATATTGTGGTGGAACTAGTCAGAAATTATGGTTTATTTGATGGTTGTCTAGTTTCGTATCAATTATTCAGGAAGTGTCATATTTTAAAGTAGACTGAGCATGTGTAATAATGCATCATTGAATATATTGGCTTCATTGCAATTTGGATGGATGTATTAATGTATTGTATGCTAACCAGTACTAACTTCCCCTTCCACAAACAACCGACAACTTCCCACATATGGAGGAAAATTTACATCTTTGTCAAATTTTCATAGAAGGGTATGGCCTGCCGCGACCGGGATTCGAACCCAGATTGCTGTTTTTGATCACATTCTAACTGTTATTCTGTTTTCTGTTTTGCGAGGTCAGCTGAGGATACTACAGGAAGATGGCACAATGTGGATACTATGGGAAGATGACACAACGTGGATACATTGAAATGTAGGGTCCCTTAGTCAACAGAGGATACTACAAGAAGATGGCACAACGTGGATTTTATGTGAAGATGGTGCAATGTTTATACTATGGGAATATTGTACCATATAGATAATATTGGAAGATTATAATACTCAGTAATACGCGGAGTTTATAGGAAGATGGTAATATGTGAGTATTACGGACCGATGGTAATACTATCTCAACTATTTATATCAAAGTTCTAGCGACTTCGATAAATTGGTTGACAGACACGAACTTTATAAATTAGCGGAGAAATTCGACTGTGTTTACATTTAAGAGCTATCGTCGGTGTGTTGTGTTATTTTGTGTACGGGATAGGAACGGAACGTTTATACTTTCGGTGTACTTAGTTCTGCAAATCACGCAACATTTACTTAAAGCATATTTGATTAACCAGTCATCGCAAGAAGTTTTTTAAAATGCCGAGTTAGGCAAATTCTACTACAAGCATACTGTTTTACTTGATTTATATGGATTTTTAACTCTTTAAACATGATAATTTGATCTGTTTTTTGTTCATAAGAGGATGTGAAGGTCAGTCCTACTAAATCATTTATTGCTAAGATTTTAGTCAAAGTGTATTTTTTAAGTTTAGTAGATTGGCGTGGTGTAATGAATGACTTTGTAGAACAAAGTGAGAAATGGAGACTACATTTATCTAAATTTGAACATCGTGTTCTTTTTATTTGCTTTTTTTCTATTTAATATGGCATCAATGTAATATATTGGTTTAATGAACACTTTTATATGTGAAATGGTATCAATGTAAAATCTTTTTTTGTTTTATTTACTTTTTTCTATTTAATATGGTATCAACATCAATAAAAGTATTTACTGAATTTAAAAACATTTGTCCTTTATATTTTTGTCACTGGCAGTAGTAACGGCCCTTTAATGGTAAAATTGTAATAAGTTTTATTCAGAAAAAATAACCTAACAAAATTACCTTGAATGGGGTCACATTCTGTAACAGTTTTTTATTTGAGCCATTTTGGGGGTAAAATATGGGTATTTGGAATAAGTTTACCATCACGGGTCCATTACTATAGCTTGTATTTTTATTTATGAATACATAGGAAAATGAGCATTACCTGTAAGAGTGATTTCTCCCAGGACACTAAACATGTATCATACAGACCTTTCTAATAAAAAGCACAGAATGCATGTAACCTTAACACAAAACATTATACGTGAGCCATCCCTGATGGATGTTAGGATTTTTAAAAAAAATTTAACAGCTATTAATCTTAATATTACACTGTTAACCTGTTTAGTTATAACATTTTTCAACGAATGTGAACAACTTTAAATTTTAGACGTAAACTATGGCAATTCTACAGTACGTCATCTGCATTTGAGATGTATACAAATGAATTTTAGCAGTTGTTAGCAGTTATTAAAGAAAGCGTTGTTTTCCATATTTTGTGATTATTTACATGTGCTTTATTTCTCATACGTTTATATTTTAATAAGTCACTGTCATTGTTTGACAATTGAGTTTTCATCCTTTATAAATCGCGCTTTTTGGATGGTTTCCTCAAACCAAAACCGTACTACGGTTTGGTATTTGGTTGAAACTTTATTTCAATTTAATACTCACATACAAAGCATTCACACATACAAGTATGTATTATGATATTTATTAAAGTATTATACTATGGAATCGAAAACAAGGATGACTTATATAAATACCTTTCCATATGAAAAAAGCTATGAAAACACATGGTCGGAAGTTTATGTTCAATAATTTCTGAATATGAAGATGAAGTAAGATGTTTGAAATCGGGCTGTTTGAAAAAAATATTGACCACTGATTGTGTCATATGATATTTGACAAAATGTTTAAGCGGAGAATATCTCTCAATGTATGTTCAAATTTATTTGATCTTCATTAACATCTCCTGATACTATGAAATGTTCGTTTTGATCTAAAACTGCTTAGACACGTATATACAGACATTAAGATTATTTCAGAATTATACGATAGACTACACAATGCCGTAATGTATTTGCATTCATTACTGCGTTTAAATCTTTACAAAGCAAATTCGGGTATTAAGAGATTATAATCTTAAATATGTTCAGTTCACAATTTCCTGCATGTATAGACCAGAATACCTCTAGAATGAGAAGGTGTATCATATCTAAATATTTGAGTATAGTCGTGTAATTTGAAAAAAAATCCAGAAGGAAAATAACATTTGTCAAACATACGTACATAACAAAAGTTATGTGTGAAATGTAAACAAAATCTAAATTATTAAAATTAGCATTGTACACGTGAAAGTTTGCGCATTTGTCGACATTCATGCTGTATCTTAGAACATTGCTTAGCTGACGTGCTCTTAATTTCTTCTACTCTTCGATTGGCTTTAATACGGAAATGTAAATAGCTAAGTGTACAGAAATCATCGAAAAAACACTATTAGCACTATTTATTACGTTGTAGAATTACGTTGGCTTCGAAAATATCTAAGATATTGATTGATATTTCTTCCTGTCATTTCCTTTTTCCAAGACTACGCAAGTCTACAAAGCTAATTCAAACCAAAACTGTAAACTATTCTTTTAATTATATTTTTTCTAGATAGACTGCATATGCTATGTTTTGAACTTAATTACAGTCAGTTCATATATTTAAATCCCATTACCTCCAGTTCTTCGATTTACCATTAATATAATTCATATGTACATCTAGAAAAGACACACACGCAAACAAAAAGAGTAATTATCAAAAACGTAATGTTTGGAAAATAGCATCCCATGGCCTACATCCCATGTTTACCAATAGTATTTTTACCAATCGTATTAATCACTTGATATAAACAAACATTGAAAATCAATAAAAGAAAATCATTAAGAAGACGACTTGTTTTAGTTTAATTGATCATTTCGTTTTGAGCATCAACCAATTTCGTTCGCATCTTCTAATCTAATCGCTTATATATATATATTATATAAGAACATTCTTACATGGCAACAAAAACTTCATAAAACTTTCGTGTGAGTAATACGAAACGGTCCTAGACCAATGTATTATTTTAATTCCTTTGTAATAATGCAATTTCCGATATTTAATGTTGTATACTGCATGAGGTAATGAGACTGGTGTTTCCTAGTTGGATATGATTTAAGTTTACCTTGTTTATGATATAACGAGATTTACAGAGACTCAATTTTATACGTCTTTCTTTATTGTTGAAATTGATTGAATAATATAACAGGAAAATGATGTGACAAAAGACCGGAGATTTCGTTAATTTCCTGGAAGAAGTGTGGTCACCATAGGACAAAAACCGGAAATGAAAATTGAATGCCTCATCATACAGGAACTTAGTAGAATTTAACTAAATAATAATAGCGATTTTGTCACTTGTAATGATATTGTTACAGTCCAGGGGGAGGACTTCTCTGTGATTGATTTAAGCTGGATATGATACTACTCTACACAGCGTCAGACCTAAACTAACTCTTTCAATCATTTGGTAGCTGGCTATTTAAGCCGCTTCAATGCAGTCAACTTTTATAATACTAGTGCCAGACAAATGTCTGACATACGTACAGACAGACGGACTGACGGACAAACTGACAGATAAACAAATCGACGCACGGACACCACAAGTGTTGGATAATAAGCACAAAATATGTTGATATTTAAATCCTACGTGGTTTATTTGATGATAAATTCATTACATGCCTATAAACATGGTTTTACATCTAACTGCAAAAATATATCGCACCTGTGAGCAGTAACAATTAGGCTAGTAAGCAAATGTATCAAGTAGGTTTAAATGACATAGAATTTTAATATTACAACTTAAAATTCTAAGACACTCTGTTGTAAACATAAAATATCCTCGTTTGTTAAATGAAAAGCAAAGTTCAGAACATATAACCAATAATAAATGCTAGTAACATATATTGGAAGAATTCAAAGTTATGGAGCTTCATAGTATTTAATACGTTCCTAAAATACTATGACATAAACAATGCTTATGTCCGACCCAACTGCAAATTAGACACTGTTTAGCCTAATAAATGGATATAACATAAAGGTCTACCTCAAAAAAGTGTCAGCCACACTGGACTTGTAACAAATATCTCAGTGATCGATCACGAAATCGTATGACACAACTGAACGTTTAGTCGGGTAAGAAGTTTAAGCTATATGCAAGTGTCTGCGGGTAAACACAAAACTAATACCCAGGATGTTACAATGTTACTTATATACTTATAAATAAGGCTTAAATTAAAATTAAGTTTGTTTGCCCTTAATGGACCGACCGTAAAAAACCGCCGACTCAAAAAATGTTATTGCCAAAATCTATAGCATATTTTTAATTTTCATAAGTTTCGCCAATAAGGTATTTCTGTGCTTTATCTCACTTTAGATTAAAAAATGATCTCTGACAAAAAATGAAATATTTTTCCGACCGACCGACCCTCTCTTAAAATCTAGAGTCGGAATAAGCCAAACAAAATATTGTTTTTATTTCAGCCTAATATCAAACTTCTAAAATATCTTAGTAATAAATTGTATTCATTTATAATGCTTTATCAGCTTAACAACATTTTATATTTAAAGCGGAGGTACCTCTGTGATTGAATGTTTATAATCCCTGACTAGTGATCACTAGCTACTTTTCGCTATGAATTCGAATCCTACGT
The DNA here is from genome assembly GCA_008271625.1 of Lutraria rhynchaena. NCBI lineage: Eukaryota > Metazoa > Mollusca > Bivalvia > Venerida > Mactridae > Lutraria > Lutraria rhynchaena. The sequence continues at coordinate 223,942 of VIBL01000366.1, forward strand.
GAGACCAAACAAATTTCATATGTGAGGCACTGTCCAGCTAGTTCACGGAAAGTCGGTATTTTGCCCAATCTACCTAATCTACAAATCCTTATACCGTGTTTCAAAAAAGAATGAAAGAAGTCGCTACAAAAAAAGAAATTTCGCAAAATAATGAATATTCAGTCTCTTTGTATTGATAATATGCTTGCAGTAAAACTTCAACATTAAGACCATAATTAATTATCTATTACACGAGGTAGTCCTAATGTTGAAGTTATATAGACCTACGTGAGGTTTTGCTGTTGTTAATATAATGTGAAAAATAACCATATAACAAGGATAGTGAATATTACGGATCAAGTGCGATATTGTGCTCGCCTACCTTGCGTTCAGATGGTTGATGCTGCATAATAATCCTGTTGTATGAATAAAAACACATTATTCCGGCACAATTATGTAGAAACGCGCATATCAACTCAAAGCATGGCGAATACAAATACATAATTATTAAGTAGGGGTGTAAAAGCGTCTTAAATGGATCAATATTATATAAATATTTATACATGAAAGTTTCAAATGATCTCTTATACAACTGTTTGAATGATTTTTGTAAATTGAACTATCTGCCAAAAAAAAAATTTGAACCAGAATTCAGAAGAGATTCACCCTCTCATTTGATGAAGCGTTTAAACTTATTGAAGCATAAGTTTATAATCGGCTTCGCCTGCCACAGTTCTCCAACATAAACATAAGTCCGATGCACTCAGACGCCTTCAAATTGACATAGATAAACCCCGTTCGTACTGTATCACAACCGATTTCGAAACAAAGTGCTAGAATGAAGTCAGCGATCTTATCATTTAAAAATGAAATAGCGTTTAATTGATGAGCAAATTAATTGTGACACTATTTGATATATAAATATATATATAACAACTAGAGTCACAAATCAAACATGGGTTGGAATAACGGTCGCGTCATCCGGCATTTACGAAAATGTAGCCATGAATTTGTTTGCTTGTTAAATTGTCTGAATCCGTATTGCAATATTAACCGGCATATCGGTTAACCGTTACACCACTAATATTAAGCACATACATTATTTAACACGCTTTTAACACTAAAACACTACATTTACTCCAAAATGAATATAAAAATACTGTATTCCTGAACCGGACTCCTGAACCGGACACCTGGACCGGACTCATGAACCGGACTCCTTAACCGGATATTGTGGATTCAAATCAATGCAGCAGCTACCGAGAGTGGTCAATTAAAGTTGTTTTTAACTTTCATCGCTTAGCTAATCTACTTATGTGACATACGTCCGTCAAATTTGTATTTCTTCTATCAAAAGGGTCCTGAATAACATCCATTTTAAGCAGAAAAAACAAGTTCTAGTTCTATCAATGGTTTTGATCTATCTTCTCTGTTTTGTATGTTTCGGTGAAGATCTCCCCATCTGACCTGGCATTCAAAACAGATAATTTCATGGGCATTGCAAATTATTAATATAATCTTTCGTTTTATTAAGGTTGAAAACGTACATGAATTTTGTTCTTAAAGAATATAATCAAGTTATCCCAGGTTTTGAGCCATATGGTTGTTTCTTCATTATTGTTAGTCTCGTACACGAGGGCTAAGACAACCTGGTATCCTGTAAGGCTTCATGTTTCATAGCTTTCCCGGATACCCGGCCTGTTGTATCAGTGAACGAATCCACTCCATAATGCATTGTCATGGCAACGATATATACACGCACGAAGAACTGTTGAATCAGTAGAGTGGTACCAACAACTGAAAATAAAATAAAATGTATTATATTCATAATATTGTTTAGACAATTTATTATATATATAAATATAAAGTTGTGACATGTTCCGGCTAATCAGAATACGAAAATGAATATGAAACACTATTCTACTACATTACATGACTATGTATCTCACAAAAAATGATATATATGATTGCTTTACAGACATTGAAACACTGTTAGCTATGATCCGGTGATAATTATGAAGTATGGTGATAATTATGAAGTATTCATTGTCCGAAGTCAGCCGTTCATTACTCAGGCAAGTTTGAATTTTAGACTGACTGAGGATTGAACCCACACTGCTATGATGGCAATGCCATGGATTACGACCACTTATTTGATGGAGCTATCGGTAGCTGCAATGACTTAAAATGCTTCGCCAATTATGTAGACTATGGTGATTTTCATCACGGTATAAGAATAGAAGGATATAAAATTTAATCTTTAGGTATATTAGAAGTTTGATTTAAAGTTGGACTGACTAGACATACGATAACTGTAGTTAGTTTGGAGTCAGGAAACTCTTACTCTTTATTTCACTGATTGATAAACATGTGACAAGAATCTCCGAGTCTTTTGTTATCTATCTGTCGTATTTTTATAAGTATGAATATACAGTAAAACCTCGATATTAAGGGAAATGTAAATTGAAACTTGAAAATGATATAATCACATACTAATAATTATGAATTAATATGGACATAGTGTTGAAATTAGTACGCACGTATATGCAAAATACACCGTGTGTTTATTCTTGGTGATACTGATACAATCATGGTGGTTTGACTGGAGTATGTGTGATGCTGTATTATCAATGCAGTAATCTTCAGTCATTAGATATGTACTGCCTTATGTTGATCGTGTGTTATAGTGATTTATATTAGTACATGCACATATTTGTAACAATTGCGGAATGTAATAAATAACAGAGCCCCCTTTTAAGGCAAGACAAATCAATAAAATAAAATATCATCCTGGATAATTAGCTTACGGTAGGTCGGTGATTTTACCCAGGACTACCTCTACTGTTAAAGCTGAAAACCCTGGCTGTTGGTGCGACGTTAAACAACGGTGAAAAATTGTTGGATATAGCATTAATTTTAGGTACAGAATGCTTAAAATGTGAGAAAACATTCCAAATTTCACCAATTTTCAATGCATGGTTGATAGACAAACTATTATAATTGAACAGCTTAAAATACAATTATTGTTTGTATGTTCTCGATAAAGAAACGGTTTGTTAATTACCAATGAAATGAATGAGACGCATTGTTTAGACAAGGAAACACGGGCGGATCAATATTTTAGCAGTATCTTAATAGTGTACATGTTTTCTCCTCAGCTGCGGATACTGGAGTTTGGTTAGGGGAGGTGCCATAAAGTCTAGATTTTTTTTTATTTATGCATGCCAGATTTTCGAGGGTGAGCACGCCAGTTCCGCCCCTAAACCCACGCTCGCTCCTGGTATGATGACTTGGATGGTAGAAGGGAGATAATCGCTATATTTTATGTATAATAGTCAATATTTATTCGATGCACATATGAAATATGACAAATAATATCTGCGCATGTGCCAAGCATTAACTCGAATATCATTGCAATAATAAGTTGTAGATTCATACATGATTCATAATTATTAGGGAACAAACAATACCAATCAAAACTGGATTGAATGTTTGACATACAATAATTCCAGTAGTCTGTATTTGATTTCCAAGGGATGCTCTAGAACAGTATGTAACTGTTCAAGGCTTCGGAGACTGGGCGTGGTATCATGTCACGTGTTTACTGCGTAACATCCCAGCTTGACTTAGTTATATCTACAACAACCGAAGTCTCAACACAATTGAACATTGACCTGTGTTACGTAAAATCGAATATAAAAATCCTTTGGATTTCTGTTGCTCAGACTGCACTTGAAGTGTCCTATAACATTTTCTTAAGCAGATTTTGTACAAAGACGCGATTACATTTTCTCAAAGTAAACTCCTCTCGATTCAATGCACTCCTTCAAGCGTGATTCCCATTTGTGGAACCCGTCACGTGACTTACTAGCTAGTGACTATGGCTGCAACGAATCAAATGGACAGGATACAATGGAATCCAAATAGTGAATTTCGAATACTTCAGATCGGACATTATGCATTACATCGCTAATTAAGGGTAGTTGAATAATTCACCTCTTCAATTTTATGTGCTTCATAAAAAATCAACCATACAAAGTTTTTGATCTTAAATCCCAGAAACATGGCATTTGGTTATGAAAATGAATAAGTCAACAACCATGTAGCGCTGCTAATTGACGCTAAATGTCGCAACACTGACGCTATACGTCGCACATAAATCGACTGACTGACGCTAAATGTCGCAACCTTGACGCTAAATGTCGCACATGGTCGGAAGGTTTAGTATCGAAACAAGACACAAGTATTACATAGGACAAATATGCCTTCATAACAACCACCCTTTGATCCATAGCAACCATCCACATATCCATAGCAACCATGCACATATCCATAACAACCACTCTCGTGCCTTTAGCAACCGCCTTAAGATCCATAGCAACCACTCTAGCGCCCCTAACAATCGATTTTAGGCCTATAGCAACCAGTCTCACACCCCTAGCAACCACCTGAATGCCCATAGCAACCACTCTCTCGAAAAACGTACCGTGGCAGACATAGCGTTTAACCGCAGAAATGTTATCTTTATCACAACGTAACATATTTGGCATGAAGTATCATTTATGGACTTCTACCAAGATTGTTCAAATTATGACCTCGGGTCAAATTGATCCCACCGTGGGGCGCACTCAGTTTTACATAGAGTGACATATGGAAATCCTTGAAATAATCTTCTAGAACCACAAGGCACAGACATTTAGTCACAATGTTTATCTTGATGATCTTCAGACCAAGTCTGAGACTGGGTTATTTCAGGTCAAAAACTAGGTCATGAGATCAAACAGAATTTGACAAGTTTAGAGTTACCAGTTTAGATACCACTTGTTTGCCTCAATCTTCACGAAACTTTGTTACAATGGTCATATTGATAACCTTCAGATTAAGTATGAACCCTGGTCACATTGAATATTAAGCTAGGTCAGTGGGTCAGACAGTAAGAGAAACTTGATTAGAATGTTTATCTTGATGGTCTCCAAGCTAAGTATGATTTATTTTGGATTAGGTTAGATGAAAATCTAGGTCAGGAGGTCAAATAATAGGAAAAGCTTGGCACATTTTTGCTTCAATCTTCACGGAACTTGATCATAATGTTTTTTATCATCTTCAGACCAGTTTCGAACTGGGTCTAGTTGGGTAAAAACTAGGTCAGTAGGTCAAAAAATAGAAAGAGCTTGTTAACACTCTAGAGGCCTTATTCTTGCTTCGTACTTCATGAAAGTTGTGCAAAGTGTTTATTTTTATGAACTCCAGACCATCATTTGAAACTGGGCCATGTAAGATAAAAACTAGGTCAATAGGTTAAATAACATTTGTGAAGCTACTGACTTCAAATTCGGACCACAAGTAGAGTTTTGCATGGAGATTTGACCTTTGACTTTGAATTTGACCTAGTTGGCTTACTTTTACATTTTGAAGCTCAGCCTTCATATTTGGACCACATTTTATGCAAACCTTTATACAGTTTGTGCTATAGGGCAATTTTTTGGAAAAAGAAAAGTCATTAAAAGTTAAGTAGAAACAGTATAATTTATTTCTATTAAATTTATTTTCTGGAACAAATGCCAATTTGTGTCAACCAAATATGTAACAATGCACATATATTCCGTAAGATGATGATAATGATCAAACAATACTCGTAAGAACACACAGAGTATACATGTATGTATACAATAATTAAACTTTCTGTTCAACACATTATAACAAAACAAATTGCAAATATTTACATGGTAACAATGTCCTATTTGTTGTTTTAATCGAAATTAAACGGTTAATTAAACAAAAAGTTCATTACCAAATATAAACAATAACACACTGATTGAAAAAAAACGCGTCAGGTTCATTCGAAAATTAAAAAATGGAACTACAGTTTTTTATTATATTAGCACGCGCCATTCAATTTAAGGACGTTTTCCGTGGTTTCATGAACATTAAAATTTAATTATTTCACAGAATTTTCATGTTTTTATATTGTATATAAAATTTAATGCCCAATTCAAAAATGAAATAAAAAACATAGGTCATCAGGTCAATGTTTTGTAAAAGGGCAGTTTCCATGGTAACCATATACGACAAAACTATCACTTTATAAAATGGAATAAAACAGAAAAAATAAATAAAAAAACATAGGTCACCAGGTTAGTTTTTAAAGTTAGGAAAAGCTTTCAAAAACATGGTATTATTTTACACAAAAAAATAATTTTCAAAATAAAAACAAGTTTTTTGGAACAATTGTTCTTTTAAAGAAATAGATTTCTATATCTATTAATTTACTCGACAAAATGAAGAAAATAAGCATGCGTCCTCGAAATAAACGAATATATTTTGAAATTCCATTCATATTTTTTGATATTGTTTTAATTCAACACCCTCCAAATGTATTTTAAACGGCTATACACTAAAATGTATACTACGTTGACTTTATACACTTTTTTCAGAAATCCATATTTCTCGTGGTCGCTGTTGCACTATAAAAAAAGTAGCGATTCATTTTCAAATAAAGTATAATTATAAATATACTGAATTCAATACATTATACTAAATTATGAATAAAAATAATTTATTCATTCGTGTGCCAGGGGCAGATTGCTCCAAAGAAAAAAATCCATGTCTGAAATAGATAGGGTTGCATGACGTTATACAGTATATCTGATTTGTTTTTTTACACAGTGTATAACTATTGACAGAAAATGTAGAAATCTCGCCAAAAAAGCTCGTTTATTATAAAATCGACTTTGTATCTGTCTAATTGCTTTCGGAATTCGAACATCTATACTACTAAATTATATACGTATAATACTACTGTTATTGTTAAAAAACGGCGTTAAACCCCAATACAACCAACCAAGTTATTCATAGTGAATTTTTTTTAAAAATCGGTGATTATCTCCCTTCGATGCACATGACGATGCAGACGTTACTACCAAAAAACGCCTTTAAGATTGCTATTCTTAATTGATAGAAATAATTAATCCATCATTGTTCAAAGACGGCGTCGGCGAAGCAAATAATAAATGTGTTTTCAGTTTTAGCCTGCAACAGAATAAGATTAATAATCAAAAATGCAATCGTTTCAATACAATATTCAATACCTCATTTACATAGTTTCGCTAATACTTTTTCTAAGACTAATTTGTACATCACACAACTGAAAAGAAAATACTATTTTAAAGGGATTATCCGCAAGATGATGAATCGGCAAGAAAAAAAGAAAAATGTCAAATATTCAGTATACCGGGTAGCTGCATTTTCGACCTGACGATATCCAAATTTGCCGCTTTACGACCATACTCAATATTTTTACTGAATAATGAAATCACTAAATTAAGCAAGTAAATTCTTCAGCGCGATTAGCTCAATCGGTTACGTGACAGTCCTAATACCTCGTTTTTTTCTTCCAGCTATGACCTCGCTGGTTCGAGTCCTACCGGAAGCATTATTTATTTCTTATTTTCCTATTACTACTATTTAGACATGATCTAAGTTGATCTAAGTGAAAGTCTGGGGCAAAATATGCTGTTAAGATGATAATGAAAAAATAGAAAAATCTGCAGGAAAGTCCTTTAAATAGGGAATCTACATAGACAAATGCTTGGTTATACTCTTCTGTACCATATGTCTACAATTTTGAACCAGTATATGGTATCATCACACAGCCAAAGATGCAAAAAAGCATTTGTCCATCTTGATTCCCTGATGATATTTCTTATTTCAAGAACAAGGCCACAGTATCTTCGAAATTTCAAAATTAATCTCCTGACACTGATCACGTTCGGTACATCCTGCATTATATCCGGTGAAATATATATTCGCGGTAGTGGCACATCACATAAACGCACAACATTACTTAAATGGCATCGATTAAGAACGTACCTACAAGCAGGGTTGTCATTTAAACAATATCTAACAATCTATACTTGAATTATAAGTGGAAGATTTTGAAAAATGAATGATTTGTTACGCCGTCGTCGTCTAGATTCTACAAGATATAACACTTCATTATCCACATTCAAAGCTCTAGATTCGTTATCTACATTCAAATATCTATGTACATTACCCACATTCAAGTTTCTAGGTTCATTATCCGTGTTCATATCTCTAAATTCATTATCCACATTCAAGTCTCTACGTTCGTTATCCACATAGTTAAGTCTTTAAGTTCGTTGGATACATTCAAGTCTCTAAGTTCATTATCCACATTATCATCTCTAAGTTCATTATCCACATTATCGTTAGTAAGTTCATTATCAACATTATCGTCACTAAACTCATTATCCACATTAACGTCTCCGAGTTTGATATCCACTGACTCATCATCACTTAATTCGTTTTCTAAATAGATTTGTGTGCATTCTTTAATAATATTTCTAATGATATTTCTGTTATACTCTAGAGCAACATAATGCTCTCCAGCTCCCTCGGGATAATGTCCTAAAGTTATAACCGGAATATCGTATGTCAATGTCGAGCTGCCATTAGGTCTTATGAAATTCGTTCGTGATTCATAGTTGAAACTATCAATATCTATACGTTAAATAACTGGGAAACAGCCTGTAGAGTGATTTGGTCCCCGTACTCGTAATCCTTGGACACTCGATACAAATTTTCCTCTCGACTTTATGTTAATGAATTCCACCAGTCTGATCGGCCATTATTAGTAATGCCCAGTACATCTAATTGAGTCAAATATTTCATAACGTCTCGTCTAAGAGTTTCTTCTGATCTGCAAATTCCTATGGTTGTAATTGAAAAGAAATCGCCAAAAATTGGCAATTTCCATTGCCCAATGGATTCATAGATATTCTAAGTCCAAATTCACTTTTGAGATTTTGTAATTTGGAGGATACGGTGTTTGGTATATAATATTTATCTCTGTTCATGCAGTGAGTTTTTTCCTCACTTAACACTTTTTCCGGATATTTTGTAACGTTTGAAATATGGAACCAATTTACTTGTTTTTCTTTATTACGGCTATTAGGAATATTAAATTCAACTTTGTGCATGTTTATGCTTAATGTTCGTTTTTGCATGACGCCATCAATAACCCAAATTTTTCTATTCAATGCTCCCTTCTTCTTGTATTTTATAAGAACTCGGTCATCAATGTTGAATACAGGAATCTTTCCTGCAGTCGCGAACCTTTTATCATTTCGCTTGTTACATTTGATAGTTGCGGGTTTTGCCTCATCTCGGAGTTTTTTTGCATTTCGTTTTTTTATTAGTTAGTTCGTTAATTGGAGTATCAGCATCTCTTCCATAATATATATCGTGCGGTGTTTTCCAGCCTAAACATTCCTTAGGGTCATTGTTCAATATACGCTGATATTCACTTAACTGTTTAGCCCAGTTCACGCCACACGGGTTTTCACGCAAAAAGTCATGGACAATTTTCTGTTTAAGGGTCTGGTGCATTCGTTCCATCTTCCATTGACTCTGAGGGTGACAAGGTCGACTTTTATGTTTTTTATATCTAGATTTGTCAGTAAACGCTTGACCATCGAACTCCCGACCTCTATCATGTTGAATAATCTTCGGAGTACCGAATTCTAAGAAGATATAAATGCAACTACTTCAGCAGATTTACTCTCAATTGCTCTTAGCCAAACAAGTTGAAGTTTTTGTAATAATCTTTTAAACGCTGAAAGCGTCTCAGCGTTGCTCTTTCCGATTGTGTCCTTTCAGTCACGGGTACATCGTATGATCCTGTTATTGTGAGTTGAATCTTTATTATGTACTCTTCATCAGTAAGTACCATACAGTTCCTTATTGCTGCTACAATGCCAATAAGACATATTAACCTGAAACAAATATAGATGAATATTATTAATGTAATTTTACATCGAATATCATACAATCATGAGTATAGGAAATATATAGCTAATATATAATTTAGTCTAAAATATATTAGATAACGGTCAAAATGCGGGACATATTCTACAAAATGTACTAAAAATTTAAATTACCTTAATAGCGTTAACATCTTCATCTTTGCATCTTGCATGATTGTGCAGTTTGAAGACTGACTTTCAAATAAAACGGCGATTAAAACTGCAGTATCTCTCCGGAAATTCTGATGCCAAGTCGAAGACATCAACCGATGAAAACTCGCGTTGGATACGTATGACATATGTCAATTAAGTATAGACACAGGGGTATTCGTACCATTCTGAGTTTCTAGGAGTACCAGGGTCATCATAAATGCAACTACAATTCAGGGGGTCGCTGTTCTGGACAATTTGTCAAAAATCATGTGCAAATCTACTTGTACGCGATATCTTCAGGAAATATTCAAATTAGATCAATGAATATTCAATGTCATATTAGATAACATTATTTTGCATTGAATATTTTTGGATTCAATAAAACTATGCCTAGGCTAGAAAAAAATAGTTGTGTTTAGGGTTACTTGACCAAAAAAATTAGGGTAGGTAGGTCGAAAATTTTTTCTTTTCTATTTTTTTCTTCTCAACTTTTCTTTTACGTAAATAAGGCATTAAGCAGCCATGACTCACACTGTATAATTGTATTGGATACACCAAGATAGTAATTATTTATTCTAACAATGAAAATGATAAAGGCAAGTATTATATTAAGTATTTTTCATATATATTGGGCAGTAATTATGAACTATGTATACAGAGATGACCCCTTTCTATGGGATGGTAATTTTTATACTCTGATTCTAATGCAAGTAATATTTTATGTATCTGATATCATAATTTATAGATTGTCCCTGCATATTAATGTGTCATGTATTTTTCAATTTGTGTATCTAAAAATCACCTTAAAACAATTGGCATGTTCAGGAGACATCAAACAAAGCAAAACATGTACAATCTAAAATTTGTACAATGTGAAATTTCTCCAAATTAATTTTTCATTTTCGGTGCAACTGATGATTAGAGATCATCAAACATATCACTGGATCATACCAACTCATATAAGTTCCTCTCTTAGACATATTGACAAGCGCCAATCTTCATGGCAATTAGTAAACATGCCATTTTGATTTTCTGGAACGATTCCAATGTTCTGGCCAGGAATTTTATATTGTTTGTTTTTATGTGACTTATAATCACCAGGGTTTAACACCGTTTTCAACAATTTTTCTGTTATATACAGTGACCGGTTCACCCAACCTTCACACTTTTCCTGGACTATATACTAACCACTACTAACTTACCCTTCTACAAGGAGCTGGCAACTTCTCCACATGTGGAGGAAAATCGACATTTTTGTCAAATTTTCATAGAAGGGTATGACCTGCCGCAACTGGGAATTTTTGAAGGCATATTGCAAATACTAATTTGAGCTTCTTTCAGAGGCAAAGGGGAGTATGTAAAAGGTTTAGCTCTCCTGAACTTGGTGGAATCTGGTGCATCTTATAGAGAAAAGATAGAACTGTTTTAGTTCAAATGTTTATTTAGGATAGGTTACACAAAAACATCACACAGGATACTCTTGTCTCCTTTGGTATTTTGTACAAGTTGAACACATCATAACTTGGCCTGAAATGCAGGTTAAAAATGAACATTACTTTTAAATAAAAAGTTAATCATTTTTATTTCGTTGTCAGTCACAGTTTAGATTAGTTAATTATGAGTATCTCTATTCTCAGCCTAAAGTCTAAACATCCAAAGATCGGGCAGTCTACCAATTTCCCATGATTTGTCTTTATTTGTTTTCATAAACCATCTCTTCGCAGCAGTCATGCATTCTTAATAAATGTCTGATTACTTTAAGCATTCATTAACTAAACAAAACATTTTCACAACGTTTGTACTCGATCAGCGACCAAATTCCAAACCGAAAGTAGAAAATGTAAACTGTCATTCTTAAACCGGAAGTGGCTATATTCGCTTTTATTGACACCAAATCGTCAAAGTAAATTGTCAATAAACTGTAACGGTGTAAATAAAACATGTATTTTCAAATTTAAATGAAATATGAAAAATTAAATAAATACCGTTTTCGGACAATGCCAGTCACGGAGAAGCCTATTTTCACGCTGGAGCGACGATTTTGGTAGTGACAATCATCCTGCGTTCGAAGCTGACGTTGGTTTATTGGTGAATTTGATTGACAACTTTGGCTTTGTTGGTGATGTACAGAGTCGGCAGACAGCGTGTAATCGCACGTATTTGCTGTTAAAAATTGTTGCTTGAATATCATTCGTCCACAAAAAATTCGTACTTCCGGTTTTTCGCACCACGTTTTTTGCGGTTAGAAACGTTAGGGTCGGCCCAAAAAATTAGGGTCGGTCGGGTAACCGTAAACACAACTATTTTTTTTCTGGCCCTATCTTACTCTGTTTTACATGGAATGCATTATATGGATCCTTACCCGAGAATATTATGTTTAATGCTGATTTATAAAGTTTCGACAGCGGTGATGTATCTCGCGGATATCAAGATGGATTCGATTACAGTCAAACCTGTGTTTGCGGCCACCTCCGAATAAAGACCACCCCGTGAATAAAGGCCATTGTTTGAAACACTAGTACTGATTAGTTAGAACAAACTGGCCTCCGTATAAAGACTGCCTGTCAATAAAGGCCTTGTCTTTCACAAGGGTGACATCTGTTCACAGGTGTGACAGTAATTCGGATATTTTGTGTATCCGTTGCAGCCCTACCAGCGGCCCGGTTATTGCACTTATCTCGGCTCGTACTTATCTCACCAAAATGTTAAAATATTAATATCGTATCATTCGTTTCCGTATTTATGACACTTATAAACGTACACACCTCTGTAGAGTTCTTACTCCATACTCTATTTTACAAGATTTTGTCTCATTGAAAAACATGTGTAATCATTTAATGTTAGAAACTTACCAATCGGAAATTATTACATCCATAACGATGAACATAATACATCCTTATCTGATCAATAGATGCAGGCTCCATATTTGACAGTCGGCTTGAAATTAGACATTCTGAGGTTCCATTATTGAATTTTGAAATTATGTACGTTTCTACTGTATCGTAATAAAAACGTTACTTTGGTTATTTTGAATTGCCACGGAAAACATGAGATAAACGTGGTGTATTTGTCCTTGCTACGTTTTAAGCATTGACTTTCGTTAATCATTTTATAGAGCGTAATACTACACAATTTAGTCAATAGCAGACGGAATTGAATTTCTCATCAATTCAAATTCTGACATAAATGTACAACATGAATACACCGTTTCTTTCATTATTTTAAATGTGTTTAAAAGTCTGTATGTAATGTATGTAAGTGATTAGTATTTAATGACCAGTAACCCGGCGATCCGAGTTCAAATCCCGGTCGAGGCAAAATTTTACAAAATGTCGATTTTCCTCCATTTGTGGAGAAGTTGCCAGCTCTTTGTGGAAGGGTAAGTTAGTACTGGATATAATACAATCATTCCAAGAAAATTGGTTTGGTGAACCGGTCGCCGTATATAACTGAAAAATTGTTGAAAACGGCGTTAAACCATGCGAAAATGAAGAAAAAACAAAGATTACCAGCTGGCTTACGGAAGGTCAATGGTTGTATCCAGGTGTATGCCTCAACTGTTAAAGCTGGAAAGTCGCCAAATAAATGGCCGTTGGCGCGACGTTAATTTCAAGTGAAAAAAAAAGTTCACAATATTTTGGTTGGGTTGTGATTGTAATTACGAGAGAAGCGTGGTAAATGTTTATAAAAATTCGTTTGTAGCACTGGAATTTCATGGACGGACCAAGTGTGCAGTAGAATATTGTGTAAGCACGTTATGAATAAAAACATCGTTAAACCTTGGTGCATGACAGCTTTGTACCAATATCAGTATTTGTAAAATATGCCTCACAATCTAGCGTATTTTTGGTACGATCAAATAACGGTAGTTGTACATGTATGTCATATTTTATAAATAAATTCACGGTCCTTTGATTAATTGTTCTAGTACAAGGACCGACCCAGTTGTTCGTAGATGACACTGTAATTAACAACACGTCAATTAAGCAATGTTTTAAGATACAGCATGAATGTCAAGGCCAATAATTTTGTCTATAATATATACGCTACATTTACCCATCACTGAATCTATCACCTGAAGACAATTTTCGCGAAGTGATGCTAAACTTGCTGTTCAAAGGTCTATAAGATGAATAACATTGATAATATAGCTTGATAGATTAGGATTAAAAACATGTTACATATATTTTGATAGGCTTGAAAACAAGATGCATGATGAATTACAAAAATATTTCAATAATATGTATTAATACATATGTATATGCTATTAATTCCATGCAAGATTTGCATAGTAAATACATTTAGACAAATTTAAGATGTTTGATCTTCAAACAAATATGTACAAGTGTTTATCAAATATTTTGTCCAACTTGTACGTTGATGAATAAATAGTCTTCAGTCCAATAACAAGGTCGTTATGAAAACACTTAATTTCAGTCACACCTGTGTTTGCGACCACCTCCGAATAAAAATCACCCTGTGAATAAAGGTATTTGTGTGAGCCATTACTTTGTCAGCAAGATCCATTTTCTATCAACACATTTTGTGAACTCGGGATAAAAACGTTCTTCACGAATCTTTGTGTATTTATTAAAGCAGACACTTTGACTCTAAATATCGTACATTCTTTCTTTTGTTCTGTTTTTAATACCTTAAATAAACAAAATTAAAAATAGTCCAACTTAAATAATTTGTAAACATTGATATGATAATACAGTTCTGAATCAAGGGAAGTAACTAGAACATTTTGTATAAAGTGCCCGTTTGGATAGTCGCCCTTCAAAGATTTACAGGCGATCCCCGTTATGGGGAACTCGCTTGAGACAAATCTTTCATTATATCGAAAAACATACAAATCCCGATTTTTCTGGGTTTTTTTGTACAATTCAAGTTCGGTTTTCGTTGCGTTTGATTTTTCCGAAGTCTCAAGCAACAATTTGGCATCTTAAATAAGTTGTTTATCACGAAGTTCGTTCAGACGAACATTTTATTCGAATCGCTCAAAACTCTTCACAATCATAGTCATGATTACTCATACATTAAATGAATCTGCGCGATAAGCGTTTCAGGGCTTATACTATTTCATTTAATGTTTGTTATTACAAGTACCAGTATATCAATATACATGTTTAGTATTACATAATATATACATATTAGTATACAGTCCATGAAAACTGGTTATGTGAACCGGTCGCCGTATATAACTGAAAAATTGCTGAAATAACGGCATTAAACCCCAGTGATGATAAGTCACATAAAAACAAAAAAAAATTAAATCAACGCGGTATAATAATTATATCATTATCATTGGTATCTGTAATAGTCACAAATAAAGAGCCCTGTAGCAAAAATAACATACATATACACGATGGGAATAAAACAATGCGACCACTTTTGTTCTTCCCCACGGGCGGACTCTTAATACAAGATAAACTGTACAAAGATTGGGAAAAATAGAACCAGATATAACAGGCGTTGGAATATGCAAGAACTACAACCATATTGTTCGAATCACGTGCGACCATCCGTTTGAATGTACCTCTGCTAATGCGTAAACTAACTGATAACTAAATCCTGTAAAATGTGGATAAATACAGTTTATTACTCATTGCATTCCAACATGGGAAATGTGTCATCTGTACCGTAGTAGTAGAAGAGAAATGTGATAATGTTTTTTTTTGTTTTTTATGTGACTTATTGTCACACCATTTTTCAAGAATTTTTCAGTTATATACGGCGACCGGTTCACCTAACCAGCTTTCCTGGACTATATACTTACCAGTACTAACTTACCCTTCCACAAGGAGCTGGCAACTTCTCCACATGTGGAGGAAAATCGACATTTTTGTCAAATTTTGTAGAATGGTATGACCTGCCGCGAACGGGATTCGAACCCGGATCTCCCGGTTACAAGTCCAGTGCACTAACCACTGGACCACGGCCGTGGCTGAATGTGATTATGTATGGAAGAGTTCGGTCATAAAGGTTTATATATGATTATGCATTCTTATAGCATATTGAAGTGAGATTCTTCTGATAATAAGGATCAATCACTCAGGAGACATGTTTATAGACCATTTCCTGTTGAGTTCCTTGTATATAAGTTGAGGATAACAAATGATGGATTCTGTATCGATCAGAATCATTGTTACAATATTTGTGTCGATAAAAATACAAATGATATGTTGGAAATTAACCAAAAGTATGTCTCGGGATACAAAAACTGATTTAATTTAGTTTGGAATCATTCCGAAAGTTGACAAATCATGTTGGGAACCAGTACAATGTCTTCAGTGGATGGGCACAATTTTAGATTGGCACCAGAATTCCATGCGTATACTCATGGATAGAATACACAAAGCAATATCATGGTGTAAAAATTATTAAGCAATAATTCCGTGCAAGTTCGTAAAGTAGCGAGTTTTGTAGGGCAGATTATTTCAATGATTGATGTTTTATGTAGCAGGCACAAATTATGACACGGTCTCTTAGTATTGACGTTGTTACAGCCAAAACTTGGAATTCGTGCATTGAGTTGTCCGAAAAGAGCAAAATTAAACTTTTGTTCTTGGAGAAGAATTTATGTAAGCTAAATAATAAGAGATTGCCAGTCTCTCATGAATGTAGCCGCATAGTGTTCTCTGATGCGAGCGGTTCTGGTTTTGCCGGATATGAAATTCAAACCTATACAGGGGTAGTGCACGGAACTTGGTGACCTCGCGAAGGGGTTAAATCGTCAACTTGGCAGGAACTTTGTGCAGTTTATCGTGTGTTAGATTCTTTGGTAAATCCTTTAAGAAATCAAAGGTTAAATGATTTAGTGACAATGTAGGTGTTTGCAGCATAGTATCTAAAGGCTCCATGAACACAGAACTACACAATACAGCTATAAAGATATTTAATATATGCCTTGAAAATTCTATTCATTTATCAACTGAATGGTTACCTCGAGAGAAAATCTCCGTAGCTGATTAGTTTTCAAAAGTGTGGAAAAAGATGATTGGGGCATTTTATTCCATGCTCCAACATTGCTTACATGCACGGTTTCAACAGGTCGTATTATTGATAAATTCTAATGGGCTTTAGAGCGAGAACGCTTAGCTTGCCAAGCCGTTTTATGCTGCACCTTATCTAGCCTCTTTGATACAAACTGCTAATAGTCCAAGTCCAGTAAGCATTAAGTATTTTCATGATTTATTTGAACTACAGATACCTACCGATTCTTGTTTAGTATGTAATGTGTTAATTGCTGCAAGAAGGAAAACTTGCTTAACTTATTAAGCGCGTTGAGCCTCTGCAGTATTTCTATCAGGTCCACGCGCATATTTTTTCAGCCACGTGCTTAAAGAGTGTATTCACGCTGCACAAATGAGAAAACGGCCCTCTTTAGAGCCACAAATCTGTTAAGAGACTTCTACTTCTGCTGTCTATCAGTCACGTAAATCCCATCCCACCCCCCAAAATACTATTACAAAATATTATGTCCGGCAGAAAGGCTTAAAGTGTTTCCATTTCTGGGGCTTTGCATACGAGTACATCAAGGACTTTGATACAGTTAAGGACCGTTCTCTTAATTTAGTCGGTACGTCCCTCTGCTACACAAATAAATAAATAGTGCTTCCTTAATTGCCAATGATTGCACTGGAATTCCATGAACTTTCATATCTGATCCACATACAACAATGCCAGTCACTTGTTGAGCAGTTGTTCTTATTGGCATCTTTGGTGTTACATATTTGTCAAAGGTATCGCCAGTCTTGTAGTCTACAGCTGAAATCTGTGTTATGTGAGGAATGGTACTACCGCGAACTGAAAATAAATGAAATATGATAGAAAATGTTTAAATGACAAATGGACATAAATATTATGAAAGACAGTCAAAGTAATATAAGTTTTATTTTGTTAGAACAGAAATTCTATTGTCCAAAGTGTAACCTCTATAGAGTGGGATCTGAATGATTTGATAGATTATATCACATTTGACATCATTCATCCTGCACCTCTGCCTCATGTGGGGAAGTTGACAGTTAATTGTAGAGAATCCAGGACTGCCATTACATGACTGAAATACTGTTGATAAACAGCACTAAACCCAAAAAAACAAACAAATAAATCTATAAAGAGGTCCTCTAAAGAGAAACAACCACTTTACAACGAAAGTAACACAAACCAAAAATGGTGTTTCTCTGCAGAGGTTGTACATTTTAGGACTAGTCTTCTAACATTCTTGTGCTCTTTACAGTGATACATGACCTGTCATAGTAGTTCATCAAATCATTGTAATAAAATAAAAGCAATAATTACTTAGGTCAGTGGTTTCCAAGTCGAACATAACTAGAGAGGCTTGGTCTGATGGCTTACAGGTCTGAAGTCTCCACGAGGAATGGCATCAGGGAGTTTCACCACATCAACATCTTGTTTATGACCAATACCTAAAACAGAAATTAAAAAAATACATTGATTTTTTGTTAAGACCAACAAAATAACAGCTTCCTTTTTTATGATTAGAATCTTGCATCACTGCAAGTACTGGGGTACATATTAGGTCAAACAAAACCAAAAGAATTTAGTTTTGTCTTTGAAAATAATCGTTGTTACTGCAGGGGCAGCTGTATACTGCCTCATTTAGTTTCTTAAGTTTATGATAGGGGAGCAGTGGCTTAGCGGTTAATTTATCTGCCACTCTACCCATGAATTGTGAGTTTGAGCAACCATGTTTTAACATAAGACACCAGTACTGGTTAAACCAGGAAACAGAACTGAGACAGATTTACATATGCCCACAGCTTTCATTACAATTGAGTCAGAATAAATTAGTTTATTCTTAAGTTTATAACAAAACTAAATGAGTTGGTAGGAACCTGATTGATATGAAATTCCCTCTAAAACTTGATGAACACCCTGGGTGATTGCTTGTTCCTGCCTAAGTATAAGACATCTAGGCTTTGATGAAGGTAACTGCGACCTAACTGATGACATCTTTCTCTTTTGGGTGGAGTTTTCAGCATATCCGACTGTATGTATTCTGTATGTATTTATGCCTACAAAAATTGTAATGTGTATACTTACATTACAAGTAAAACAAGGTGTTACATGTAGCAGTTTGTTTAAGAAATCTTTAAAATGCTATTTTGACCAAATACAAATTAACTTGTGCAAGTACTGTTCTGTTATTCAACTTTTAATTATATTTTTAATATTTTTAAGTAAAACATCATGTATTTAATGTAATAATATGACATAATCTATAATTATCTGTAATCATAACTTACACCCAAATCTGAACTTAAAACAGTGGATCACCAGGAGTAGCTAATCAGGAACATCTGCTAAATGGAAAAAACACTGTAGTGAACTTGGAAACTGCAACAAGTGAACTCCATCTATAACAAGTAAAGGTGCAAGCTCAAAACAACTGAACTACAACAAAACAACAAACATTATAGAAAATCATATGAATAATTCATTAATCAAAACATAAATAATTCATTCATTTAATGTGCTTCTTGATTCCTTCAGTATATGATTCAGTATATGATCAAAATAATCAATTTCAAGTAAACACGAAATTTTCAAGTTCGGTATACAGCCTATTGTGAAATAAAAAATTATTGTGTTCTGCCAAATTACCTTACACATTTTGCATCATGCTTTCATTTCATAATAATTTTAATTATAATAATCTTGATAAAAAGTATAAAAAAATCAACAGAATAACTACAAAAAAGTAACACAACAGAATAAAGTGACAAGTCATTTTGTTGGCAATTTATTTTTGTAAGTTGTAAAAAAAAACATTTTGTAACATTTTGTGCACTAAAAATATGAACTGTCACTGTTAAAGAAACATGCAAAGTTCTGTGTACATACCTGAACAATGTAGTTTCTCCCTTCATTGATGAAAGCAGATGTGGCATGTACACGGTGGTCGAAGGATTCTGAGTTACCATAATGTAGTGATTTTGGTGCCCGAAGTGCTACTTCTCTATTAGCGTGCTCACACTGCTGGCTCGAACCAAGGTCAGCATACTGTACAGCATTTGATATTAGGTTGAAAAATGTCCTCAAGTCTGAATCGTAGGTGATCATTTTCAGAGGACCCTTATCAAATCGTTTTTTTTTTCAGTGTTAAATTTAGGTTTCCTTTCAGTCCAGCTAAAAGGGTATTATCCCCATCACCTTCTAAATACTAAATTGGTGTCCCTTCTAATAGCTCCTTAATCCCCTGCTCATCACTGACACTTTCCATAAGTCTCTCACTTCCACTGTGCGTATGAACACACCTATGTTTCCCATCCTGTTGACCTGGTCTATTACGCTTCCACCATTTACATGTCCTGCATGTGCGGTGGCTTTCTACAATCTTTAATACTTTCTTTCCAAATTTGGCTTTTCCCACGAAGAATGTGTGAGCTGGAGAAAAACAATGCAACAATTTGTGTTTAAAGGTAAATTAGTCATGTAAAGTTAGCAGTCATGAGTTACAAATAAAAAAAAACAATAATATCACAGAGTGAAAAAAATCACAACAAGATTGGGATTCAAACTCGGACCTTCATATTACTGTTTAAGTCCTCTACCAAATGAGTTATAAGGCTTCCATTTTATTTCCTCATCCTTTAAGTAATCAAGTATGTACCATGACATACTTATCCAATATATTGATATCTTCCAGTTTCTTACTGGATAGAGGATTAATGTAAATTGTCTCAGAGCTATTCAGTCAGAATCACATGTTTGGTCCAAAATGTCACAGTGTTAGACAAGTGCACAGCCAGACCAAGGATCTAACCTCAAATTATTGTGCTTATGCCCTACCAATTGAGGTATCTAGCATCTTTCCTAATAAATTATAAATTTTAGTTTTAAACATACAAGTATTAATTTGCTTGCATTATCTCAAATATATACATGACGGTACTGAGGAAATAAATCATTTTCACTTACAAGTTAAGCTGTCAAATCCTCTTTTGTGCCATGCTGTGTCTACTGCACAGGACATATCACTACGATTCTGACAGGGAAATTTTGGAGAGAGCAGTAATCTACTTTGAGGTTTCACAAGTAGGCGTGGACCACTTCTCAGCTTGCTTTCAACTTCTGTCTGCCTTTGAGTACTGTGAAAATAAAAGTATATCTCAATAACATTTTCAGGATTTTTTTTATGAATTATCATTTATTTTATGTACTGTATTCTCATGCGAAACTGATCTCATATGACAAAAAAAACCATTTCAACCAGACTATAAAACAGCTAATGGTCAAATTTTCTATAAATTAAAAAGAAACAACTGTCAGCTAAAAACAATTATAAAAAATTGCAGTTTTCATTTACACAAACACTTACTGTTTTTTTATACATATTTGTTTGATGCAGACTCATAACTTTTGAGGGGGGTTCATCAGAATCTTCTGTATCTGACCAATCACTGTCCTTAACAACATTCGACTGAAGAATTGACCTTGAATAAAAATATATATACTTGTTATAGCAAGACATTCATATAAAAGCAGCAATCCAAAAACGCCAATAATTCACCAACACCAAAAGTCAATTTTAGAATAAATTCACCATGAGGAATGAAATGTTGTTAAGAAAATGTTGAGTGAAATGGTGTTTAGAAAATTCCAGACTCAAGATATTTTGAGGTTGCAGGTTACAATCCTGGGGGAACAAGAAAAGTGCATCCAACAAACTACTTACTTAACAGCTGGCGAGGCATCTGGCAAAGGACATTCTCCTAGTTCTTCAATAAGGCCTTCCATATCTGTTATGAAAGTAGAGACTCTTCGTGCCTCAGATCCCTTTAAAAGATTTTTTACATATAAGCTCATAATTTATTTAATGCAGTATTTATTTAAGCCAAAAATTTATGCATATCCCGTCTCTTTGCCAAAATATAAGGGTAGTCATGTAGGCTGGACCTTAAAATAAAACCAAAGAAAAACTTAGTCTCTAAGGTCAGCCAGGAGACATAATCACATATACGCTCTACATAAAACATAAATAAGAAGGAATTTTTTTATAACTCATTTCTCATGAGTGGATAGCATAATCTTATCCACAAACTGTGAGTGTGACTGTGTTTGTCAACTGTACTCTGACACAGCCTCTAACAAAATATGCAGCAAAGCCTAATGATTATGAAAAAAATTACAAATTTGTTCTGCACAAAATGACATATTTTAGTCTTACTCCATTTTCTTGTTGAATATTTCCTAGGCAGATGATTTTGTAGATACTGAAGCCACAGTCTGGATAATATCTCCACAGTTATAATATCTATGTCATGTAAGAGTTAGACAATCAACATGAGAGTAAGCAAGTGAGCGTGAGTGAGTGAGCAAGAGTGTGTGTGAGCAAGCAAGAGTGAGTGAGCAAGCATGAATGAGTAAACAAGCATGATTAGTGTGAGAGGGTGAACAAGAGAGTGAGTGAGCAAGTATGATTGAGTAAACAAGCATTATTAGAGTGAGCGAGTGAGCAAGAGTTTGAGTGAGCGAGCATGAGTGAGTAAACAAGCATTATTAGTGTGAGTGGGTGAAAAAGAGAGTGAGTGAGCAAGTATGAGTGAGTAAACAAGCATTATTAGTGTGAGTGGGTGAAAAATAGAGTGAGTGAGCAAGCATGAATGAGTAAACAAGCATGATTAGAGTGAGCAAGTGAGCAAGAGGAGGGGACGGATGGTCTACGCTGGGCAGACCATTTTTGGAATATAAACTCGGAACACCTCGGACAAAGAATTCCATATATAGAACAATCGGCAATCCTCGGCTAACTACGCTTCGCTCCATACAAATGTCAATGTCGGGTGTGAGAGACATCCGAGTAGTTCCGAGTGTATTTAGAAATTAAATTCGGAGAACCTCGGTTGTTTTTATGACGTCATATCCCATTCTGCATGCTGTCTTTCTGGTCTTATTGCTTAGAGAGTCCACGCATAGATTTATCTCAAGCTCACAACTGCTACATAAACTGCTTATTTGACTGCGCTCTTGGTGATAGTTTGTTGTTGGGATTACTCGTAATACGTACAGTCGATTTATTTCGGGTTGTAATATTAGAATAAATATGATTTGAAATAATTTGCTATTGCTATGTTGTATTATATACAGATTTCGCGAACAGGATTTGATCGGTTTCGGCTAGACACAATTTCGGATAGGCGACGCGTTATTGATTTTCTCGCGATCCTGTTGCGTCTTTCTAGAAGTTTTGGATACTACTCTATAATGGCTTCTGCCTTGTATGTCGAGAATCTTTCTTCTTTTATATTTTCAGAAGACTACACCACACTGCTTGCCGGGGACTCCAACGTTCACAGGATTATGGCTGCAATCCCGCGCGGTTCGTCAATTAACTGTTTACCAGTGTCTGGTTAGTTTGAATACCATTACTCTTACTGTACTGGAATAATTTTGACAAAGGATATCAATTTTGCAAACCATGATGAGCATAATATTCTGGCATTTGAACTACCCAGTCTGCTGTGTCTTCACAATGGAGCCTGAACTGAACTATCTGTTTCACAAATTTCATCAAAAATAAAGCTAAAACTTCACATATTATCCACAAACATTACCTTATATACTTGATGCTCATATTTTCCTTTCTCTCACTAAATTCATTTTTATTTAAATGTCATTTATGGAACATACAAGTACTGCTTGTGGCTGAGTTTTACTATAATTTGAAAAATGTTAATTAAGCATCTATGTTAAACTATTAATTGATGTAAACGTTTTAAATCCATGCAGGGGCAGGATTGTGAATGATTTGAAAGGATTCCGTGGGTCACTGAAGACGCAGTTGCAGAAGGCCACCTATGACCAAGTCTACCTTCACCTAGGTTCCAATGACATTCTTTGTCAACAGGACTCATTCTATAAGTCAGTATCAAGTTGAATTCATCATTAATAATGCAAAAAAATTCTCTACATGAATAGAAGTATACAAATTTAAATATTGAATACATGTATGTGTAACTTGGAAAGTGTTTGCTCCAAATTCTTTGTTTAAAATTGATAACAGAATTGGAATTTTGTTGAATCCCCATGATTTTAGCTAGACAGTCTCCACAATGGCTGTTTGGTTTCTGTACAAAATCCAGATTATGTTTGTTTGAAGAATTTCTTTACCATAAGTGTTAGGTCAAATTGATTATGCCAGAAATTGGTCTGAAAATATACAGCATTGGCTAGACCAAAGTTCTTGTCATTCATGAAGGGATAATTTGGCAGGTTTTTGATGAGTTGGTGTAGTACACTGGGCCACAAGACTCTTGTCTACAGTTAATTTATTGGTTGATGTCTCAAATAGCAAGCTGGACTGGTTGCTTTTACATCTTCATTAGTGCTATTCAGGTTTGTTTATAGCAGCCTTGCATGTACATTAGTCTGTATAAATCTGTCTGTGAATGGACTGATTGATCGCCTAATAATGTGGTGACCTCATCATCAAATTGAATTATAGTGGAGTTATTGACAGGCAGTCTGAAAATAAGTGGTCATTATAACAAGGTGGTGGTAATATTGAGGTGGTTGCTGTAAGAGGTTTTACTGTATGTGGTTAAAGAAATTTCTAGAAGTAAAATAGTCTTGATTGAATCTTTACAGGAATGTGTGTGAGCTCTGTGACATGATCCATGAAGTCAATCCATCTTCATTCGTTATCCTGTGTGAGGTGCTTCCAAGAGGTCCAGATATGAGGAGAGGTGTCCGATTGTCTGAGGAGAAGTTGGTTAGCTACAGAAGGTGGATACTAGAGGCCAATGATATTCTGTGGGAGATGAGCCAGCACGTTCCATACATGAAATTCCTGCACTACAAGAGGATATCTTCAGTATATATATATATATTTATATATTTTGTCAAATATTTTGTTTTAGATTATGGATGCATTTTATACAATCATGTGTAACAGTGCTCCAGATAATGTTTTCTTTATGATGGGAGAAAATGTACTCTCAATTTTGAAAACAAGAGAGTAAACATACTCCCGGCTTGAAGAACATGGGGGTAAATGTACTCCTGTGTTTCAAAAGTTAAGAGTAAAATATATGCTTGATCAACTTCACTGGCAGCTTGACTGCAAAAGTTACCGAGGCCAAAAAGTACCAAATTGTCTAATTGACCAAAATAATGAGGAAACCAAAACTAGATACCAAGATGTTTAAACATCTGACCAATTAATAGTATTTTGATTTGGAAATTTAACAAAATTTGACAAATCTTTTTATACTTGTATTAAATAGCATTTTCTGTAATTAATTGATCACCTCGTCCGTTTAAGTCAACTGTAACATCAGGCTCATGTAGACACTTTATTTGAACGATTCAAACATTTATAGTACAAGTTATTTGATTATTTCCATAGTTGGCAAAATTCTGTAGTATGCTTCATTTTGCCGATACTTTTATAAAAAAAATTATAACAGTCTCCATCAAGTGTATGGTCATGTAATGGGAAGAGGAAAAGCAAAGTACCCAATGCAGAGCTCAAACCTGCTACCTCCTGCTTGCTAGTCAGATGCTCTACCAATTGAGCTAACCAAGCTGGTGCTATCACAAGCAATTTATTTTACTTAAATACTATATACATTACTATATGCTACATTCCTCCTTCCTTTTTGTCATAGTAATTTATTGCAACAACCACAGATTTTTTAGACTAACCTAGCCTTTGCTTCACCTAAGCTGTAGGATGTCATGGCAAGTCTCACTCTCACGAAACCAAATGAAATAGAAAAAGGATAAGCAAAGTACCCAATGCAGGGCTCGAATCTGTGACCTCCTGCTTGCAAGTCAGATGCTTTACTAACTGAGCTAATCGGGCAGTACTCTCACAATCAATTTATTTACATAAATACCATATACAGTACTGCTACAATTGCATGTTATGTCATTATTGTCTTGATAACTAACTAAAGCATTTAAACATAATTTTGTTTCAGGTGTCGCACTTGTCTAGAGATGGTTTGCACCTGAGCAGAGCTGGTGCAGAGCTTTGCCAGTGTGCCATCTGTGATGACATTGCTGCTGCTGATATTCCAAGTTCACTTGGCATCTTAGAAGAAGATTGTTTGTCTGCCAGTTGGCCAGCTCTTGATGACAGCACACCAGAGGCTGTGTATGCCCTGCCAGAGGAGAAGGGTCAAAAGTCCTACTCAGCAGTTGTAAGAAAGGTAATAAACCTGTGAATAATAATTTTGTCCAAAATATTCCTAACTTTTTACATTGTCTCAAAATGTCACTGAAATGTGTCAGAGATCAGGTACAAATTTTGCAATAATCTTTTTGAAATAGAGCTATTAGTTGTTAGAAACTGGATATAATTAAGTGGAAGAAGCTAAGTTAAGGAAAGGATAATACTTCAAATATTGAGCATGGTATTGTTTTCTTCAGATTTATGTTGCTGTTGAAGTTCCCAGGGAGAGCTGTACAAAGCAGGAGTGTTTAGGGAAAAAATCTACTGCTAAGGTATAGAATACACTATGTTTTTATTTTTTACTGTAATGTTGATATTTAAGATGTTGTTGAACTTACAGTAATATCTTGAAAATGGATATTCTCAAGAAGGAAAACTTTTTGTTGCAGGTTATTCTCAAAGTACGCAGAAAGGCACAGTACTTCAGAAGATGGACCTATAAATCTTCCAGCTCACTTGGCAAAATGGTAGAACTTTTTGTTCTTATATTTAATGGATTTAGAGCAACTAGTCTCTTTCATTGTCAGAACCTTTTTATTTAAATGATTTTGCAGTTAACTCCTAAACAAAGTGTTAGGTGTGGATAACTTTAACATGTTGTTAGTATTGATTTTAATATTTTATTTTTCCTTACAGTTTGTGAGGAAACGTAATGCAAGGTATTTTTCTGACTAATACTATTTCTGTTATTCTAAATTCCAAAACAGTTGCTGGTTTGAGACTTCACATAACTTTCTTTATATGTTTTTAATTTCTGTATTAAAATTTATTTGAATGTAGTTTTTTTATTTTTTGTTTAAGACCTTAAATCATGAAACCTAAGATGTAGAACATTTAACTGTCCCACATTCAGTGAACAGTTTACAAGAAAATTTACATTAAAATTTGTTAACAGAATATGCAAGTCTCAAATAACTGTAAAAGATTAAGTTTTCTGTACCACAAAGAATCTCTAATTTTCCTTTGGCTACATAAATCATCATGTCATGTCATGTATGTTATTAAAATATAAACTAAATTTAAGGAAAATTAAAAGCTATGATATATGAATTTGAGATTCTTTGTGTACTGCCTTTGTTTTTGTTTGTTTAATGGTGTTTTATGGTGCATTGACAACTAGTTGTCATGTATTGTGCATTTAAATTAAAGGTAAAGGAAACAAATATAAACCATGTAAAAGAATAATAAATTAATAAGAATGAAGGATAACTGATAGGCATTGGTTAAAATGGATTTGTAGTAATAAAATAAAGGCATGTGAGACTAATCTCTCTTATATTGTATTATATATAATGCATAAACTTATATATTGTTAAAAGGAAGTGTAAAAATATCACAGTTTATTGTATAGTCCAATTTCCTTTATGCAATCAATAATTATTTCGGGTTTGACATTTTCAAAAAGTACATACAGTGTAACCTCTCCAGAGCGGCCCTCTCTTGAGCAACAACCTCCCTTCAACAACAGCATGATTTTTTCCCTCTGTACGATTTAACTATTAAGTTAACCTCTCCAGAGCTACAACCTCTCAACAACAACATAATTTCGCTTCTCACAAAGGGTGTCGCTTAAGAGAGGTTGCACTGTACATGTTTTTGACATCAAAGTGGCTTAAGGTCGATGCAGTGAACAAGAATATGTTTGATAGAATATGGTGTACTACATGGAATACATTCTGGCATATTATCTCTAGTGAGAAGCCAAGAATGGGTTAAACAAGAATGATCAATTCTGCATTGTGATGATATTACCTCTTCCAGACGAACGGACCTGTAAGAGGGGTGCCATTTGCCTAGGGTTGGCTTGACTGAGTGAAGTTTGTGGCACCTTTGTTTTAAATTGTAGAAAATCCTTTCTATTGTTGGCCTTGGATCATTTTTGTTGTTTAATTTGCCTGTGTATTTATTGAAGTTGCATAAAAAAAGTTTATTTGATATTCCATTTATGTCCATGCATTTAATACTAGAAAACTTGCATTATAAATCTGTTAATTTAGTGCATCTTTGTTTCGAGCACTTTAAGTAATCGTTTCATCTTTTTACAAGATGTTTTTTGTCATATGTCATGTGTATTATGTTACAACATGGCCAGAGATCTGGTAGAATATAATTGATACATGCTTACATACTTAATCTGTAGATTTTTAATCATTAGCAAAGCGAAAACTAGTTCTTATTAGAACAAACTTTATCTGAAATAAAGTAGCATAAGTGCAGATTGTTTCTGTTGAATACAAAAAAATATAGTAAACAGTAAATTTGACTTATATAAACTTTTCAGGAGCCTGACTGATTCACTGGATTGTGTGACTATTAATGTTACAGATGACGTCGCTATTAAAGTAAAAGCATGCAAGATATTGGGACCATGCCTTGTTAGTATATATAACTGCTTTGTACTTTTTTATTTTGTTGGATATTAAGAATACTGTTATATTTTAGGATTAACACCTTTATGATCTAAAGTTTTTAATAGTGTCTATGATTTTCACAGACGACATCCACAGAGAAATGTTACATTGCAGAAAAGCGCACCTGCTAAGGACGATGAGGTCTCTAATAGAAAGAAGGGAAAGGTAAGGTTCTTTCATTGTAATTGATCTACATTTACAGATGGTTTGGTTATCCTGCCCAGATTGTTCAGTGAAGTGTTCCAGGGATGATTTTCTTCTGGATCACATCATCCGACAACATACTTCTGGTTTCCACCAGCTAGAGGAAAAGAGAGTGAAACCTGCTGGGAAGATGTGTACTCCAATAGCAGAGATGGTATGTAGTCTGTACTGATCTTGTACTCTGTAGCATGTAATAATGATATGTTTATCATTTTTTACAATTCTGTTTTAACTATGTAAGATTTTGTTTGTTATGTCTGCAGGAAAGAAATCCCAAGTCAGAAGATCCAGTACATATAGTGAGGTATACATCATGCAGCATACTTGTGAAGGTATGTATTTAATAGCATTAACCTTGAAACATCGTGTTATCATGTTGGCTGAGTCATTTGTAATGGTAATGATAATAATAATTGTATTCATGTAAATGACATGTCAGAACATTTATAATTCAGAACACAAACAATAGGATTGTTTGACATAAATCAATGCAATAAAGCTAGACATATATCTCTAATATCCATTGTGGTCCTAAAATTCCTGAAATAAGTGTATATATATCAACAATTTTGTTTGAAATCAACCTTTGAAGACACAAACCTAGTTAAAGATCTATTTTTGATACATTATGAGCTGTTATGGCATATAACAATAACAGATGAAATCACTATGAAATGCTAATTAATTTATCATAGAAATCAATGTTGCAAGCACATATGTTTGTATAATAACAGTCAGACAGAAGATTCTATTTTTCAGACATGCTGTTGGACATACAGGAAGATGCTGACACAGCCAGACTATGCCTTCTTCTATCAAATGATGTTGAGCAGAACCCCGGGCCTGTAATAGTTTTATTTTTATATATGTTATAGAAAGATTTGTATTCCTCTTGTATTACAAATTTTGATCTCTCAAAACATTAAAATTTGCTAGGTTAGATGGATAGATTTACTTATTCATACATAACACAGACAGATGAAGCAAATAGGAAAACTTGCAAATTGAATTCTTCTTTATTCTTTACAGGCATATAATTGTGAATGGGATAATTGCTCCATGATTTTCTCATCAATTGGAGAGCTTGATATGCACATTATCCAGCATGTTTCCAGAGATAGGGTTTGCAAATGGGCTGGCTGTGATGGCTTCAAGTCTGACTTGGGCTCACTTGAGCTCCATGCATTGCAACATTTATATAACGTAAGTTTTTTTAAAATTTATTTCAACATATAGCATATATTTGTAATTCAAGATATAGTGGGATTCTGGAAACATGTATTTCCATGTTTAATTTACCTGTAGTTGTTTTGCTAGTGCAAAGAATTACTTTTCCAATTGTAGAAAGAGTTGTTTCCATCCATTGAAGACTGGTACAGAAGTCTTCCATCAGGCAAACTCAACAAGAAAACAACTAACCTTCAACTCTGTCCGAAACACTTGGTAAGTTGTCAATTTGTATATCTTTTCAAAATCAACTGTTTATATCAAAATTGGTATTTGATTCGTATGAGCCTAGTTTAGCTACTTGTTGAAGCTTTATCATGACTCTTAAAGCCCACTTGAAATTAAATGAATATACATTTCTTTCAGCGATCCAAACTGATGCTTCTATTGTTCGATGAGGACTTTGAGATGCAGTCGAGCACATACATAGCAGATGATCACCAGTTGTATTTAGAGAGGCTAAGTATACAGTATCCATCTAAATTTAATGATTTGAAGGACACATTTTTACAAAAAAGAATGTCATTTGGTGAAGATTGGGTTGATTCCAGTACAGACGCGTTAGAAAATACCTCCAGGTCACCTTCAAGTTCTAGTAGCGGTAGTTTCTCTGTCCAAAGACCTTACTATACAGTCTCAAACATAGGAGAGTATGACAATAATTCAACTTCTCGCCCTGAACTTGCTTCTGATTTTTTTTCAGGAACACAGTTAAGGAAATCTTGTAAGAGAAAGCACTCTGCTAGTATTGGTCCTATTTGGTCTGAAAGTCTAATGAATAATTTGTCATCATGTTGTCTTGCAATGAAACTTGAAAATTCGGTATTACAAACAATGTATGACAAAAATCTAGTAACATCTTTGCAACCTACTTTCTTTTAAACTTGAACAAGAAGCAGCACGCTTGTCATCTCTCAAAGACTGTTGCAGTGGTTCATAAGAGAAATGTGTCATATTTGTCAACTTCCAATGTTTGTAAGCATTTAGCGATTTTAAAACAACACACAGAATTTTGGCAAGATTTATTAGATAACCAAAGTGTGATGAATATACCATCTTCTGAGCCTTTCATTGATGACAACTTTACTGAAGACAATAACAATGTAGTTGTTGATACTGATTTATCAGACACTCAGGATCAAAATTTTAATGCCTCAACTGGACTGTGGTATTTTAAATGCAAAAGCACTCATTCTCCACTCAAAAAAAGATAATGCATTTTTAAAGCTCAATGTTTTATTGCGAGATAAATGGACTGATGAAAATTTACAAAGATATTCAGATGGATGCTTAAAAGGCCCAAATTTAATTCCAGGTATTCCTGAAGACACTTGCAGTTGTGGTGCTGGCTGGCTGAAAGGAGAAGATGATAATCAATGTGAAAATGGGATTACTGTAAATGAAAAAAAGAGACTTTTGACAATTTACACACAATTTGCACTTGTAAAATGTGAAATTCATTATCGAATATGTTATAGCCCTGAAAATCCATGCAAATTATTTTGGAATGAAGGTCCTTAAGTGTTCATGTGTTAACTAGAGATACAGCAGCTGGGGATGAAATTGGGTGGGAGTTTGTTTCCATGGTTATTAATTCAGGTATTACTTTTTCATCATTTTGTCTATTAAAAACTGAAATTTACAAGCTTAGGAATGAGGAGGCTAAATTCATGGACCCTAAAGTTTTTATTAATTGGTGGTTTAGTTGGGCTGCAAGTATGAAGATAGATTTTCGAAAGCCATGTGATGTTTGTGAATTAGAACCAAAACGACTCTATTGTGATGGTACAAGAGTAGGTGTAGGCTTTAGGCATGCTAACTATGTTGAAATTAATTAAACCAATCCAAATAGTCCAATTCAGAGTACATTGCATCGTCGTATGGACCGTTGTTTTCTAAAAAATATGAATGGAATAGATAAACAGCAGATGATAGCAAATCAAACAACTTTGGATTGTTTAGCTAGAAGAGAAATTGGTGAACTTGATGATAAAGATGTTTTAAATCCAGCCGAACTAGATTTAAGAATTAATTCTGTAAAAAACATTTTCCACTTAAGTTCTGCCATCATATGAACGTTTTTTTACCATGAATGAATTTGAAAAGTTGGCCTATGCACATGTTTTGAAAATGCTCAGTAGTACAGCATCCATCACAAGCCTTTTACCACCTTCTTTCTGTACCATATTACAAGAGTTTGTTAATAATCCTGAGTCTGATGACTGTCAATTCAACATTATAATGATTGAGATGCGATCTTATGCTCCAGAGCTTAGAGATCTCATATGTGAATCCATGCTTTGCCATGAGAATATTCTTCCATGTGATATTAGACTTTTTCTTCAGTACTTAATAAATGAATCACTTTGCATTGATGTCAATGAACCAGAACCTGCAATTCCTCAGCCTGAGACATATAATCCAGCTAAATTTGGCACAGCATACTATTTTAATGAATTTGGCTTGAAATTATGAAATTGAAGAAACTTTACAATAGATAATGATAACGATGCTAAGAGGAATAATGATCATGATGATGATGCAGTGGAATTTGAAAGATGTCAAAAAATTTACTCCAAAATTCGAAATTCTGCTCCTGGTACTTCTAATTTATTTCTTTGGTTTTGTGCTGACCATGGTCATTGTTATGGATTCCATATGAAAGGGGCTGAAGGGAGAAAAGATCCAGCAGCCTCTCTTAACTCTTATTTAGAAAAACCACCCCAGGATATATTTTATGATTTTGCCTGTAATCTGCAGGAATATTGCCTTAACAGGGAGTGGGTTTTACAAAAATGTTA
The DNA here is from genome assembly GCA_008271625.1 of Lutraria rhynchaena. Taxonomy (NCBI): domain Eukaryota; kingdom Metazoa; phylum Mollusca; class Bivalvia; order Venerida; family Mactridae; genus Lutraria; species Lutraria rhynchaena. The sequence continues at coordinate 256,748 of VIBL01000366.1, forward strand.
GATTTTTTCATGATATATTTCATGGCTGTGCACACAAATGTTCTAGTGCTTTTAAATCAAGTAGACTTCAAGGGTTTGAATCTGTAAATTCAAAAATCTGTGAACAGTTCGATAGCTTTATTCAGTGTATTAAAAAGTCTGCCAGACAAATGTCTCAAACCCATTTTTGTTTTTATCTTCAATTCTTCCTGCATCAATGGAATGCATGAAAAAGGTCATTGTATAACAAGAAAATAAGAATAGCTTTAGCAGGATTAGTCTGATAGTGCCAATGCAAATTTTTTCTCTTCCTTTACCTACATTTAAAATCAATTTGTATGTAAAATATTCCTCAGTAGGCTGTGGATATTAATGTTCAATTTTAGTATGTGTGTATACATCAAGTTTAAAGGACCATAGCCCTTACATATTTCAGATGGTTGAAATCATTTCCCTTTGTCACTTTGAAAACATTCAAAATTAATTTTGGTATTTAGAGCTGTAACTTATCCGTCTGATATTTATATTGAATTTCTTATTACAGTTGCAATTTCACATGTTTATTGATACATTTTTGTGTAAAATCTCTGACCTTTGTATTCAGATTTGCTTAAGCATTCCATATTTTTCGTGTTAAATTTGACATTCTCTGTAATCATTACATTTAGATAATTATGGTGGTACATTGGGGAAATTTTCTCAGTGTTATACTTCAGTGTTCCTGTATTTTTATTATGTAGTAATATGAATCTTGGTGTAACTTTTTGTTTTTATACTTGCACATATTTTGTTATAATATCTGCAATAAAAAAGCATTTTATATAATTGTCAATTATGTGAAATGCGTTGTGTGTGTTTTTTTTTCCCTTGTGCAGGAGTTTGTAACAATAGGGATGATGGTGTGTGGGAGGGGGATGGGAATGACAGTTATTTTGTGTACATAGGGAAGTTGTTGGTTGGGGAGATGGCGATAAGGATGGGTGTTTAGTGATATGGATTAGTGTTTAGTGATATGGATTAGTGTTTGATGATGGGGATTAGGGTGAGTGATGATGGTGAGGTTGGATATGGGAGATGCTTGTAAATATATTGATAATTGACATTAAATGTCACTGTTGTTGTTTTTTTAATTTTCATTGCATGTTATTCTGTTAATTGTTCAACTCTGTATGTTGTACATTCCAAAATAATCTTATGATTATAAATTATGTGTTGATTGTAATATGACATACAAATTACATATGAATTACATTCAACAATGTCTTTGTTATTGTATATTAAGACTGGTCATATGGATCAATAAAGAAACTGATTATATATGGTTTATTTTCTATTCTGAAATATAGAATGACATAAACATCAGTGAATGTTGAGTGAAATACACAGCTTGGATAAACAAAACAACAAACTCGAGCAATGACAAAATGTTGATAAAATTGTTTCAAATTGTGGAGTAGATTGTTAACTACAAACACAAAGTGAATAAATGTAAACACTAAGGAAAAAATATTTCTAGAATATATAAGAATGGCACATCAGGAAGTTAGAGATATGTGTTAGATTAAATGTTACAATATATCAGATATCAAAAATAAATACAGCAGTCATACTCTAAACTGTACAAGTACATAATTGCAATGAATTACGCAAATATCTTCATGAAAATGGATAAATACTGCATATGATATAAACTTGAAAAACGGTACGTCACTAAGTCATCTATCTCTGTTTAAATACTAGCAAAAAGTAATAAAGCGCATCCCCATAGCTTTCATTTAAGGGTCGACCCGGTTCACACTCCGCGGTCACTTCCGGTAACCATTTTTTTTCTCCAAATCACATATTTTTGTATAAATCTACCAGCCTAAGAGTTTCCATGGATTACCACCCATTTGTAGCTATCACCAATAAACATTGATAAAGAGATTCAAGCATTTTCGACCATCTGCTCGTCCATTAGACAGGAAACAAGATTCCAAAATAACTTATTTTTACAATTTTTCATTAACTAATTCATTTATTTCAAACCTTGATGAAACAACTTACAATCAAAATATAAATTCACTTTTTATTTTTTGTCATAGTTTTATCTGGGACCAATATCAGTCCAAAAAGCCAGGCTGTCCAAAGGTGTGTGACAAAATAACCTTTTTAATATTCCATTTTTCCCCAACTTTTCTTTGAATGTGCCTCTAACAATTGTTATGCCTTAAAAATCCCAAATTCTTGCATTTCAATGCGCTGTTATTACACCTAAAAGAATCGTGAAAGACAGTTCACTTTCATCTGTCCGTCTGTCTATTAGACTGGCTTCAAGGCAATATGCACGCAAATTTAGAAAATACTTTTATGCATTTTTTCCAAATCTTAATGAAACCACTAATGGACAAGATAAAACTTCACTCTCCTTTTATTAGGTGGTTTGCACCATACCCCACATGAATATGTATATGTTGACTCAGAACAGTGACCAAACAGCCCTTTAAATTTCATTTCTACATTTCTTTAAGTAACTATTTAAATGTTACTGTTCATTGTACAAACTCAGTTTCTGTATGTCTTATGCTATGATACTAAGTACAGAAATTGTGAAAGAATGTCTATTTAGTTCCTCTGTCCAATTTCTAGACTGGCTCTAAAGATATTTTTATGCAACTCGTCCCATTTTCTCACAATTTGAAACTTTACTGATATTTGCAAGCTCGATAGGAACTTATTTCTTTTTTATAGTACAGTTGATGTTAGGTACAAATGAATTTTTTTTCTAAATTCACGAGTCTTCAAACAATTCTGTTGAGAGGAGTCTTAAGTACCATGCCAGACCACATCAAGACTCCTAAGGACCCCTTGAAATATTACGTTTTTGATATTGTCTTCATTTAACACTGGTATCCTCTAAATCATGTATAATACATACATGTAATACCCCTGTGACAAACAGGAGTCTGAATTGGTCAAAGGTGACAAAAAACAGTTTGCATACAAGATAGTTTATTTCTAAGTCAGTACTGAAAGGCATACATATTAGCATGCTTTTGTAGATATGTTCAATACCTACCAAATGATACCACATTAGGGTGGATATATGAAAGAACACATGTACACTTAAAACTGTGAATTATATTTATATTATACATGTAAGTATGTTAATACGCTAAAGACAATACAAACTTACACATCATTTATTCATTGATAATAAATTATGGAAATCAATGAATTGATAGAATTAGATCTGAAACTGACACATAAATACACTGAGGTTTAATGTCGCACCAACAGCCAGGGTCATTTGGCGAATTCCAGTTTCAACAGTGAAGGAAGACCGAGGCTACACCTGGGTAGAACCATTGACCTTCCATTAGCTAGCTGGACGGCTTCCTCACACGTGTCCTGGGTGGGATTCAAACCCATAGTGGTGAGGACAAGTCAGAGACCATAACCACTAAGCACAGAGACACATAAACAACACTGAGAAGCTGAAAAATATATTACATAAAATGCAATATGAAAACTATAAATTTTACTCCATGAAACATGAATCAAGACTTTTAAAAATAATTAAACAGCAGTAAGTTTTCAGGAGATATATTTATAAAGAATTTAAATTCTGTGACAAACTTGCTATAAAAGGTAAAAAAAACACCTGTTTAAAATTACCTAATAAGCCTTTCGTTCAAGCAAAAATGTATACTTTGCATGACCAAAAAATATGGTAAATTTCATGAAACCAGGTTTTTCTAAGTCCACCAGATGCTAAATACAGTCTGAACCTTCCTCTCATGATAAATTATATTCATAACACATTTCATTTTAATATCTCATTCCTAGCTCAAGTAATTTAGTGGAGACTGCTTTTCAATTTTTTAAACAGTGACATTGATCCCAGCTCCCAAAAATATATATACAAGCTATTATCTAAGATAATAACTTTGCTATGCACCAACGTTGGTAACAATAGATTAGTACAAACTGATGTGATTGACAGTTGATTATTTAGTTCTGGAAAAAATTATTACAAATAAAACAATTTAATACATAAAACAAAGATATGTGTGGTGCAGCAACCAACATGTGAAATGAATACAATGACCAACAATGAAACAATACACACACACTTATACATAAAACACACACTGTAAAACACGACTTCTTCATGCTGCTTCATTCCACCACACCTTACACTTTGACATCACATACCAGATTCTTCGTGTTGGGTTATTTATTATTTATCATTATATCAGATTTATATAGCCCCCTTATTCATGTCTGAAACATGTTCAAGAGTGCTTAACAATGTAATATGTGATAACTGAATGATATAACCAATAGTAGAAAAACAAAATCATGCAACATGACATATGGACATAAGATCAGTTAAAACATAAGACATGTGACATAAATACACATGATAAACTAAACATACTAACATGACAATAAAACTGAAGTTACACACATAATCGTAGACATCTAAAGCAACATATTCATACATGTATACACAATACGTGTGAGAGGAATAAGATTAATAAAAAGGAGAAAAACGCATGTGACATGAAATATGGACATTAATTCAGTTAAAACATGAGACACTATAACATGAGACACATAATAAACTAAACATGTTAGCATAGAGATAATACATAAGTTCAACACCTTATTAGAAACACCTAAAACGAAACTAAAACGATCCATGCAACCATCTAAAATAGTTAAATCAGCAGGCAAGATGACATAATCAATTAAAATGTGGCTTAAAGAAGTGCGTTTTCAAGAGTTTTTTAAAGCAGTCTACAGATTTCGCATTTCTTATGTCAAATGGTAGCTTATTCCAATAGTGGGGCGCTGCCCATCTTAAGGAATTTTGTCCGAAAGTAGTTGTCCTGATTTTAGGTACTACCAATGTCAATGAATTATTGGAGCGCAAGTCTTGAGCTGGAGAATATACCTCCAACAGATCTCGAACATAATTAGGAGCGAGTCCATTTAACGCTTTGTAAGTATGCAATAGTACCTTGTATTGAATTCTATAGACTACTGGTAGCCAATGCAAGTCCTTCAACACTGGTGTTAGATGACTAAACACAGCCGTTCTGGTAATAATCCGAGCTGCAGTGTTTTGTACATGTTGCAGCTTTTTGAGACATGATTCTGAAACACCAATGAGTAGACCATTGTAATAGTCCAAATGAGATGTGACTAATGAATTCACTAGGGTTTTTGTGGCATCAATGGACAAATATTTTCTGATTCGACCAATATTTCTAAGGTTCATATTTGCCGTCTTGATGACATGTTTAACTTACCATTCCATGTCCATGTGGAATGTGAAGTATGTCCCTAGATTCTTAGCACAATTTGTAGATTTGATCACAGAGTCGCGCACCTTGATCTCGACACTATCTACAGTCTTCATATTATGTTTTGAAGAGAAAAGAACAACATCAGTCTTATCTTAGATAGTTAGATGTTCCTGTAACTTTCTATGCTTACAAAAGGCAGGTAAACACCTGAAGAAGAAATCATACCAAATAAAGAGTAACAAATAAAATCGAATAAATAACAGTTAATTAATAACACTTTACAAGAAACAGCCATTGAAATAAGCTCTGAGCTGAAATGGGTATATTCAAAGAGGGCATATGTTCATAGAAATTTGAAGCATAACAAAATGTATTACAGTGCAACCTCTCCAGAGCAGCCCTCTCTTGAATGACAATCCTTCCACAATTGAAAGAGTAATGTTCTGGACAAACTGTTTTAGACCAGTTTTTGATATTTGACCTTAAAATGAGACTTTTCCCTTAGAGCTGCACACATGGTTCTTACATACAACGCACATGCTCTCATGGCAAATATTTATGCCAAGTTATTTCAAAATCCCACGTCTAATAACACAGGAATGGTTTGGACCAGCATAATCCCGATGGATGCACCGAACCAACCACCATAGAGCAGACTAAGTTCAGTTTTTTCTTTGTGTGTACTCTTTGGACTTTTTCTTTGTCATCTAAACAAACAAGGGGGCCATGATGGCCCTTTATTGGCTCATCTGAATAAAGATTGTAACTTCTAAGGTTTTCCAGTGATTTGACCTGGTGATCTGGTTTTTGACCTTAGATGACCCATGTTCAAACTTGTCCAATATGTCATTAAAACAAACATTCTGACAAAGTTTGATGAAGTTCCAATCATCACTGTGAGCTCTAGAGTTTAAACAGGGTTTTCCAGTGATAAATATTCAATAAAAAATGTGACCTCTGGAGTGTTAACAACCCCCCAGGTGTAGATGCCAGACTACGTACTCAGGTGAACTAAAAGACATTTGAATAAGTAAAAATGATGTATATTTCATATAAATTCTATTACCGGTGCTTCTGAATAGCCCCTACCATAGTCTCTATGCTCACTGACTTTATTCATAGCCAAATTGATGAAGATCCAATCAAAACTGTATCCTCTAGTGAGATAATCAAAACTGTATCCTCTAGAGTGCTAACAATATTTTTGTTTTATCTGACTGGCTAATTTTTGACCCCAAATGACCCATGTTTGAACTTGTCCAAGATATCATTAAGACAAACTTTCTGCCAAACATTCTGATGAAGATTCAATCAAAAGTGTGACCTCTATAGTGTTCACTACCCCTAAGTGTGGATGCGGGACAATGGATATTGATTGATCCCTATAGCTATATGCTGAGGTGAGCTAAAAAGAGTCAATTAAACAATGATTCCCAGGGCTAGGTGAGGTATCCAGTAAAGATATCTGATGTATAAAAGGCTTTTACTGTTAATTGAATAATACACATTTATTTGTAAAACAAGCTTTTACTGTTAATTGAATAATACACATTTATTTGTAAAACTACATAACTTCATGTTAGAATAAAATCCTGCTGAGTACAGCTGAGTGTGGCACAATAAAAGCAGCTTCAAATTGTCTTCTTACAAGTAAACACATAATAGTACACAGATAATTGGCTTATTTGTTCAGTGATTGGATCATATTAAGTGTTACCATAACAGTTTTCTTGTTATATTTCTGTAAATTCTATTTATGGTGTTGGGTCAAAATTTTCTCTATCATTTTTAGTGAGCTGTCAAAATCATGAAAATGCAATATTGATATCATTGTTAATATATTTATCCACAAGGAAAGATTTCACACTGAGGTTTGCTAAAATATGCAAAATATATTTTTCTTAGTAACACATAGACATTATGGTGTATGTTAATTAATATACTATCCCATTTCAGGGACATTACTGTGTTCCAATGAACACACAAATTTCACATATTTTTCCAAATAGCTTGAATCATAAGCATATTTAACCATGTAGGAGGGATAACACTGAAAGCTATAAGGAAAAGTTACTTTGATATATTGTGCAATAGCTGTATCAATAAAAGGTAGAGCTATGCTCCAGACATTTTTGGGACTGTTCACCTTCAATGGTAACCTTCATATTTGCTGTGCATGTATTTGTCGTACATAAAACATTCCACCTCATACTGGCGATCATTTTTGTCCAGTGATTTGAAAATCATCAAAAGTTACAGTGTACACAAGGTGTTCCAGACCATTTTTACTATTTTACCTTTAATTGTGACTTGGACTTACACGTTTCCAGCTTGTGTCTTGCATGAGTCACTCTCCAAACATGGTGAATATTTGTGCCAAATTTATTGTAAATCAACCTACAAATGCAGTGTTACAGTTTTGATAGCTATATGCTGTAGAAGATATTTTTTGACAGTTTACCTCAAAGTGTTACCTTGATTTTTGCACTACAGACATAATGCCTTAGGCTAGAAAAAATTACCTATGTAAAGGGTTACTTGACCCAAAAAACAATCTTTTCTAATTTTTCTAAACATACCTTTCTTTCTCTAGAAGTGTTATTCATTCCAAACATTTTCGTACTTTGGATTTTGCCATTAACTTCAGGGTTGATGAAAACAAACTAACCAAAAACAGGACTGCTTTCTTTCTGGTTTTCCCTGAAACACATTATCATAACAGTCATTTGAGAACCACACAATCATGACATATAGACTATATGCGCCCTGAAGCCCCAGATGAGGACATAAAAATGTACTAGCAATCAGTTGTTATCAGATGACAAATGGTGGATCAAATTTAAACTTGTACTAGGTGTGTCCAAGAAATTAAACTATTTCAGGTAAGCATGTGATCGGAATTCTCTAGAAGCCTTATGAATACATTCTAGGAAGTCTAGCTATGAACCTGCAATATGGAAAACGTTAAAGTTTAGCATTTTTAAATATATGTCAATGCGTTTGCATCATATAATTATGCTCAATACAACACACCTGGCCAGATTGAGCCCATGCTGTTAAGTCACTTTTGAAAAAAAAAGAAGAATAAATGTTGAAAGTTGCAGCAGTGACTCACCCTATTGTCAGAACCAATTTCAACACAGGATTATAATTTAATCAAGCTTAGTAGAGAACCACTAGACAAAACTATGTAATAAATATCTAACCTCTAGTATATGAGATTTTGGCCAGCAAGATTTTTAAATGTTTCCAGTAAATATGTCTATTTAACACAATTGACCACTAGGACGGGGCCAATTCTGACCTCAAGGGCATAATTTGAACAATATCAGTAAAGGACCAAATGACAATGCAACACACCAAATTCTAAGCTTTAAGCCCAACGGTTTGGCAAAAAAAGTTGAAGGTTTCCCCTTTATAATTTTTGTAAAACAGGTGACCCCTGGGGCTGGGCCAATTTTGACCCCAGGGGCATAATATGAACACTATTGATCAAGGACGACAAGACTACGCAACACACAAAATATCTAAGCTCTAGGTCATGAGGACTTTTACAGATTTTCCCTACATAAGTATATGTAAAACAAGTGGCCCCCTGAAGGGCCCAATATAAACCTCAGGAGCATTATGTGAACAATCACAGTAAATCACACACCAAATATCTAAGTCCAAAACTATGTGATTTTGACCAAAAAGATATTTAAAGGTTTTCCTTATAATCTATGTGAAATAAGTGACCCTAGGTGCATCATTCGTAAAATCTTGGTAGAGGACCATCCAATGAACATTGGATCCTGTGAGGTTTTGTTTCAAAGATTTCATCTGAAACATTTGTTGACAGGGTGATTACTACAGCTTATCATGAGCACTTCTCACTCAGGTGAGCTATAAAGAATATATAACAGCTTGAACCACAGTTAAACAAAGGAGATAATATGATAGCATGTATTTAAAAAAAATTTATTCACATATGAAATGCACTCCATTGAAATGATCATAAACCATATTTATTGTTACGAAGGCTTCGAGTTCGAAAAACAAGTTCAAATGGGCAGCAGTAATTTACATTTCTTTAAGGAAATAGAAGTAAAATTTGCACACAGCCTTAATTCATTATTTGCCAATAATTTAAATTTTAACCATTCAGAGTGTAAATGTTATTATAGTTTCAGTAAGTGTTCAGAACAGCTTTTTTTGTTCATTTGTGTACAATTGACATCTAAGTGTGATGTGAGTTCAACTTCGTTTAAATTACATATGCAGACTATCGAAAACAAGAGCACCACATGCTAGGCCAACACTCGTCTGTCAAGGGCAATGACTAAATAAAAAAGCAATTTTGACCAAAATTCTATGTTAAAAGGGGGCATAACTCCAAAAATATAGGTTTCAGAATAATCCCCCTCGTCTGGCAACTGCACCTTGTCATGATAATCAAGCATTCCAAGTGTTGCATTGATACCATAAAAGTGTTTGAGTAATGGGCTACATTAAAGTTTTCGCACGATAACAAAGATGACAACGACATAGCAGCCGCAGCGATCATAATAGCTCAATTTTCTCTTCGAAATAGACAAGCTAAAAATTATTTTGCTATCAAGTGCAGGAAGACAATTTTTCAGAATATCATTGAGCTAATATCACCATCATTATCACTGATTAAACCATTATGTATTGTATTAATTATTATCATACTTACCTGATACTTTGAAAAGAAGAAAGCCAATCCACATATTCAACATTAATGCCCACAGTGGTAAAGTAATCTAAAATTTTAAAAAGAAATTCAAAGACTTGTTTGGGTATCTGAATACTTCAGAGTGATTTTTCTTTCTTTGTTTTGATCAGACAGAAGGATCCATCTAGGAATTCTTAATGGCAAAAGATGACAAAGTTTCTGAATTTCAGACTACATCTTTTCCAATATTTCTCAGCAGACTAACAATACCTAAGATTTCGACATTATTTGCACATATTTGATCCTTATCATTAGTATATCACGCATACTCAATGTTATACAAATAATGAGGTACATATTGACAGGCTTTCTAGCAGTACAATGGAAAAAACAGGGAGAAAACTAGGAAAATAATTTACAGAAAACTAGGAAAAAGTAGGAGTGTTGAGAGGTTTGTTACCTTTGCAACCTCTTTTCAATATAATAACCACAAATATATGCAATAGGACTGTTTAGCTCACTGTAACTGTGCCTCTGCCTCTCAGTCACTTGTGGGCATCATTTAATTATGCATAGTCCAATCTTCTCATCATCGGCCACTGGCTGGACCATATACCAATGACATCTGACCCCATTGTCAGCAACACACACTAAACGTCCTGATCGACTTCCACTACAATTTAAACTCTTTAACACTTTAAAAACATTATGGCATTTTTTCCAGAATATAAATTACATATTTGATAAAAACTAGGAATACAAAGAAAACTTAAAAAAATAGTAAAAACTTGGAATGTTGGAAAGCTGGTATCGGTATCATATTAATGAAAGGTATGCGTGGGAAGGTTTTCCAGCCTACACGTTAGGGCTGTCATGATTCACCGCGATACACGGTAACCGCAGAACGACACCTCATGGTTCGATCCACAGTACGAAGTTTCAAATGTACGGTACGGGTACAGTACGTTATGTTTACAGACTTTATCCAGTATAACTCGGTGCTAAAAATAACGTAAACTGGTTCACGTTGACTCTGGTTGCACTGCAACATGGAACGGGACCAGTTTAAAAATAACAGTGATTGTATATGGTACTGTTTTTGAGTTGTTCATTTATATTTATAGTGTTAATATGAATATTCATTTACTATCCAACCGTGACTGGTATTGATTTATTTACTTTACATATATTGTGTATATCTACAACACGCGTAACCAGTCATTAACTGGTCCCCTGTTCCATGTTGCAGTTTAGCCAGAGTTAACGAGAACCAGTTTAAACCAGTCTAAGCACATTTCCGGTTTTGTTTTCAATATAAACAATATAGTCAAGTGAGGTTGCAGTTGGAAAAACCTCCCGCTTCATTTAAATTAAAGATGTGGGACTTCTTCTGGTTCAGGCATTCAATCAATAATGGTATCAAAACCACACAAATATTGCTATTTTTAGCACAAGTTGAGTACAGGATATCATCAACAAAATCAAGTTGCAAGACTGAACCAAAATACATAAACATTACAGAAGGATGTGTATCTTTACAGAACTCAGATATTCTTCTCATGTTGATCCATATTGATTTCAGAAGGGACTCTACAAAGTAATGTAGAGTCCCTGATCTCAGTTATTTCCCTAGTCACGTCATGCCATAATTAGATAAACCTTACTGAAGAGTGCCAATACAGAACTCAGATTTTCCAGTCACTTTGTCAACTTCAGTAATTCCCTGGTTCCATATTGCGTTACTGTATTGTATTGTGAGGTAGATATTGCAATATGTATTGTATCGTGAGGTAAGCGTATCGTGACAGCCCTACTACACATTAACAACAGGGATAATTAGTAGGTTATCTATGTGGGTCATGAAAAAGGGAGGATACAGCAGGATGTTGATGTTTATCACACCTGCTATTGTAGTTTGTAGAGAAATTTCATAAATAAGTTTTTCATTTAAATTTCAAATTTAGGTTAAAATGCCACAATATTCCCCAATTTATCTAGTACTGGACCAAAAACATTTATATTAGACAATACAAAATAGTTAAAATACTTTATAATAAATGACCCCATAGATCCCATAATGGTATCTCTTGTCATGGTTACAAGGGTAAAAGATGCTGTTTTGATTAAAGCCATTAAACATTTACAAAATTGAGAAACCATTTTAATGGCCTAAATACTATGCCCAGCAATATTTCTATGTGATCTTTTCTTAAAACAATGACACAATTTATACAAATTATTTTTCTAAACTTTCTCCCTGTGTCCTTGACTACCATCATAGAAACCAAGTGAAAATCAGTAGTTTAGTGTAACTAAAGACAGAAAAAATTGCACATATGTGTAACATCTCAACACTTGTAAAAACTTCAGCCATCTTTCTTATACTTACACCTTACATTGGAAGGAACATTGTAACACTAGTTACCAATGCGTTAATCAAATCATTTTGTTGGTAATTATTCAATCATGTTTAAACGTTTACAAAATTGTGTGAACATGCCAGCTATACTCATGTCCCATTAATTCTTGAGCATAATCATTGAACAAAGAACATTAGAAGTTTAAGCACAGTCAGAATATGAGTTGTTTCGGTGAGAAAAGTTTCAGTATAACAGTCTTCGTGCTAGACCAAAAGCCCTGGCCCTGTAAATTGTGTTTTCAGGCTAGTGGTGAATTCTTTTCAATAATACATACATGGTTTCAGCTAATACTTAGAAAAAAATTAGTTTAGACACCTAGTTCTCATCTGTTTCTCATGCACTACGACCAACTCATTTATTCTATACTGATATTTGATTTATTCAAATTTCAATTTTAGCACAATAAAAATTTTGAATTAAATAGAAATAATAATAGAGATATCTATTCTAGGCAATTATAAATATTTTTTCAGCAAAAATAATCAGATAATCCAGCCAAAATAGCAGCTATTAAGTATGTTCCACTCTAACTTATTGTGGAAACAAAAATATGATCTCGTGAAATTACGTGACAAATTGAAATTAGGTTGATCAATGTAGCGAAATTTTTCTGCTACTAAACTGTTATTCAACATTCAGTAAATAGAAATTTAACTTTAAATGAACAACTAGTGCCCATATAATGCCTTCCTTAGAACAAAAATTCACCATTCGTTGACAAAAATTCACGATACTAGAAAGTAGAAGCTATAAAACTATCTAGGTAAGAATCAAACCGCATTCGGGTCAGAATTCTCAATATATTTATAATCTTAACATACACCAAATACATTTTTAATACGATCAGGAATTTATGCTCTAACAGCATATATCGAACTATTCAGTATATGCTTACAAATTATATATACTTTGAAAGATTTCCTAATGCTCCTGCAACTGATTCTTAAGCTGATTTCAAAATGGCGGCTCTCCAACTTTCTCTCCGATATTTCATGACGTCATACTGTTTTTAGAACATCCTATTTTTAACTTTCCAAATATGGTCTGCCCAGCGTAGACCATCCTTCATGTGAGAGTGTGAGTGGGTGAGCAAGTGTGAGTTAACAAGCACAAGTGTGAGTGAGCAAGCAAGAGTGTGAGTGGGTGAACAAGAGTGTGAGTGAAAAGCATGAGAGTGAGTGAGCCAGCATGAGTTAGAGTTAGTGAGCATGAGTGTGAGTGAGCAATCATTAGTGTGAGTGAGCAAACATTAGTGTGAGTGAGCAAGCAAGAGTATGAGTGAGCAAGGGTGTGAGTGCTTGAATAAGAGTGCGAGGAAGCAAGAGTGTGAGAGAGCTAGAGAGAATGTGAGTCAATATTAAGAAATACTGACACAGAATCTCTTGGGAATCTTTCTTCTATTTCTTGTATCATTGGTTCGTAACATCCTTTTCACTCCAGTTCATCAGCAGTACTCCAGTCTCATACAAACTGTTTCAATGTAGTTTTAATCTTCTCCATGTTGGACAAAGGGGTAACATGGATTTGGTCTCCTTACCATTCTAAAAAGTGCATTATATATGTAAAGTTCCATATACAGTCATGTCTATGATCTAAAAGTCTTACGCACATATATAGTACAATCATAATCCGGTTTATATACAGGTATTTTGTTCTTTTAATATCATGTACAGGATGTTTTGTAAGAACAGTGTTACAGTAGCACCTTGCTAATAGGAACACCATTAGTACTTTTGAAAAGTGTCCCCATTACTGGGGTGGTCCTATTTAAGGGGTTGACCATCCAGCAAATATTTGTGTATATGCTGTTGTGTGCAAGTTGGAACACATATATTATGGCAGTGTCCAACAAATTCAGTTTTTCCCATTAGCCCACTGGGTACCAAATTTTTTAACTAGTTTCCCAGCATTTTATTAAAGCTTGGCGTGTGCGAGTCAACTTATTGTATATTTAGTGACCTTTGATCTTCTTAACAGCAGTGTCCAACCAATGGTTTCATCATAACTTATATAATTAAATATAAACAAAACAAGCTTGCACAGTTCATAAAAACACAGTTCACAAAATCAAACTCTGAAGTAAAATTAAAATTTAACCTGGGTTAATTACAAGTTTATTAACAGAATTACAAGAATATGCCTGATAACATATCTATGCACTAATAGTCTTTTGCGCAAAGCGTATCCGAATTCAGTTCATGTGCAAAATAGGTACAACTAGACGCATAATAAAGTCTGCAGAGATCGATTTCACAAAATGATTTAGCAACAGTTAAGTCGAAGTCAAAGCCCGAGGCAACAAAAAAATGACCTGGACAATAAAATCTTCCCAACACGCAGTCCAGTTAATTCTGAGGAACCATATAACTGGGGGACCGATTTTCCATTGTTACTAAATATAAGTTATTTGCAAAGGCATGTAGGAATATAATAGTCATGTGACCATGACACTCATCATTAATTCCTTGTGTTACGTCATCAACAATGAATTTCATTTAAAAAAGTTGTACTCAGCTGTATGACACGCCAGAATGACATCACAAATTGTGGCAAGTGTCAATATTGAGGTTTTCCAGAAACAAATTTAAAAACCTACTTCATGCATGTTTTAAAACAAATCATCCATGTTTTAAACAAACGAACAAAAATGTAGTTAGTTACGATAATTCAATCAAGACATGGATTTTATGCTGATCAATAAATGCAGCTTACTTTCTCTAATCGTTGGATCTGACTTAAAATTGAAACGCTGACATATGTCTCTGTATAGGTATCGCTCCGCCCATTACGTGAAAAGCACATGCCAAATGGTTGAGCGTTCGGAATATGTAAGTTTGTTTACTTCACCTAGAGGGTGCAGAATATTGGCATTTTTATAGAAACCTGTAGAACTGTATTGATATGCATTGAAAATGCCACAGGTCAATATGCATTTGACCCCCCTCAGTGATGATTGGGAGGTATATATGTGTCAGTTTGTCTACGCCTGTTTACAATATACATAATGATTTGGACAGTGGTCCAGTGGTTAGTGCGCCATATATAACAGGTCGCCGTATATAACTGAAAAATTGTTGAAAAATGGCGTTAAACCCCAGTGACAATAAGTCACTTAAAAACAAACTAACAAATACACGATGATTTAAATAACTACACATTACAATGCAGATATTTGTTATAACCCGATCTGGGATACCGATCTTGAATTTACAGGTAGTCTGGTGGGCTTACGTCAATATTTTTTGGAAGCCCAGCGGAAATTTATGGAGGCCTGATGGCACCAGGCAATGAATTTGTCCAACCCTGATAGTGGTATATACTGTAACATGCATTAATCATTTTGATTTGCTTACATTAAATATCTTCGCAAGTTCTTGTTGATTTTTAAATTTGCTCTCAATCATTAGCTTTATTTTAAGTCTTTGCCAATGTGGTTAAAATGAAGGCTGTAATTTCAACAACTTGATTAAAAGATACAAGGTAAACATAAATGGCAGCATTACAAACAATAAGTGATTTTTCAAGTAAGTTTTTCACACAATTTTTTAAGTTGTCTCCCTTGTGTAAAAAAAATACATCCCATAGTTGGCCTCAAATTTGGAAATTCTATAACTATGTATTATCAGTAAGTATCTTCAATAGCATTTCCTTTATATATACCTGGACAATTTTATCCGAAGTTGGGCCAGAAAAATAGCCCTGTTTATGATTACTCATCCAACAATTCTTTTGTATCAATCCTTAAGTTTTTAACAGTAAAATTCAAAGTACAAGTACATGGGAATGTCTGTCTTGTTTTTTTCAATGGTGCTGAGAGAAAAGTTTGTCAACCTACTTTCCTTTATTTGTTTGATCAAGTAACCCTGAACATGACAATTTATTTCTAGCCTAGCAAATATGTCTATTTATCTCCCTTGGGTACTAAACAATATGTAGCTACAATTATACAGGAGGAAACCCAGTGTATATCTACACAGTGTCCAAACTATTTATTGTTAAAATGCTATCCCAAACTACATGTGAAACATTGAAAATAAATAATAAACCACTAGCCTGATTCAGTGATTAAAGACAATATAATTGCAAATTTAATTGGTTGTTTTTCCAAGACGAAGAACACAGCAGTGATTGTAGGGATATTAGCCAATTCCAACAGCATCTCTGTTGAGCTAACTCTTTAGCTATGTGGTTAAGTGTTTGCTTACAGAGTTAGGGGTTCTGGGTTCAATCCTAGTCAGGACCAGTGATCTGTCTAAATTATAATTTATACTATAAGACATTGATCATTTAAATTTTGCAATACTTATTTCTTGAACATGTCAGATAGCAACATAAATTGACTATTGCTTAAATGTGGTTATAGGAAACAATCGTCAAACTGGACCTGTTTTGGTATCAGCCAAGAGATGACGAAAGTAAAATATGTTTCGTTGTACACTAGATCGCATATACATAGCGAGAAAAATCACCTGTAGTACACGAGGACATTGGTTATTCTGGAGAAACATGTTCTCTCTCCTTTCTTTCTGCTTCAGACTCGATAATTTCAGCATTGCTTTCAATTTCCATACTGGACGCATCCATCTTTTTATTTTTTTTGAGCGAAAGTCTGATTATGTAACGAAAAGATAAACTGGTCCCCGTTTCATCTTGTAGTGCACCAGATTCAGCGGGAACCAGTTAAATCGAAAAGACACCCAAAGGCTTATCTCCCCTGTATTCGCTATCTAGCACTCGATTTAAACTGATTCTCGTTGACTCCGTCTGGCCCATTCACTTTCTATTAGATTTTTATTGGTATTTCATAGACTCCGTTTAAATCTCAATATCAAAGCATGTGATAACATAATTGACCTAATGTTACTGTGGATTACGGGCCTGTGCGATGAAAAACGGCTCTCGTATGCAGACGTTGCCTTGTCTCTGCTTCTAGGTAAAGATGCATTACAATCCAATTTAGGATTTTTATTTACACTTGGGCGGCGGAAATTTTGAGGAAAGGGTGCCGCTTAGCATTGATTGAAAATACTGCCCCAACTCTCGGATTTGACCAACGTTTAAACATGAACAAATTGAGCGCATAAAACTAACATTGCCAAGTAAAGATTGTCTAGCCATTCTTATCACAATAGGTGTCAGATCTTTCAGCTTGCCACGCATGTTCCAGAGAAGGAAGGCATCCACGCTCTCAGTATGAATACAATATGCAGTGTTGATTATCAAGTCGTCAAACAATGTCATGATAGACTGGATACAGTCTCAGAACCCTACAAGCTCTGATTGTTGGGGACCATTAATTATGTGCATAGTAGATTATGATAGTTCATTATTATTGACTACGTGACTTTGTATAAACATGGGGGTCAAATAGTTTCTTTCCCAACAATCAATGCGCGGTGTTACGCGAAGTACCATGTGACCTGGAGTATGAATTGGATCGTTTAGTTGTTCAATCTCTACCCAGAGTTGTCGTTGTTATCCATCTCATACATCTCTGTCAACGTCTGGAAAGTAGTTCAAAAACGTGTGTCCGAGTCTCCTTTAGTTTCAGTATGACACACAAAATCAAGCTGTTTTGATTTCTGTAAATGTACATTTGTTGTCATAATTTTACAAGTTATCTTCGACTTCTGCGTTTTGTTTCCATTTAAGCGATCTAATTTTGTGACCTAATTACCGAAAGTAAACAAAAACTATCCGTCAGGAAAGAGTGCGTTTGATAAATACAATATTTTTTCTGATTTTCAGGCGAATTATAATATCTTTTGTCTCGAATGTATTGTGCGCAAGAAATTAATTTACTTAGTTGTAAATTGTAAACACTCTGGTTTTATTTCTTGTTTTACAAGAATCTTGTAAAACGCTGAGACGTAGACAGAGATGTATGGGAGAGGTAACGAACGACAACTCTGGATAGAGATTGTTAGTTGTTAGCACGTGACAATTAAAAAATTGTGCGAAACGCTCTCTGATTGGTCGTCCGAATCACGGGATATTTGTTGCACAAGAATCACTGGCACAGTCGAGTGGACACCGAATGAGCAGGTATTTTTAATTTATTTTTCCTTCGTATTGGTTTGAATTTAGGTGCTTAACTTTCTGCAAGCGTTTGATTTAGCGAAGTTAAAGAATTCATGTCGCAATGAACTCTTTGTCTGAATTAAGTTAAGTTTCAAATTGTTTTTTTCTTCCAATTTTTTGTTGGCGCCATTTTGATTTTTTGTTGAAGTTTGCGTATCTATTCTACTTAAAGTCCATTGCATTTTATACTCAAGTTTGAATTTCACCGAACTAAATTCATTATTTATTTGCGCATTTGGACATACTTTGTTCGAATCTAATTTAAAACAACGTGTGATTTTTTTTCACAGACAAACCCTACCAACAAAATTTACGGAGAAGCCATAAGTTGTTTATACACCCGAGGGAACTCAGTCTGGATGGACGCTGAATGAACAGGTATTTTTGAATTCATTTTTATTCGTATTGGTTTGATTTTAGGTGACTTTCATAACTTTCTGCGAGCGTTTGACCTTGCAATTTCATGTTGGAGGGAACTAATAGTCTTAAGTTGTTTTTTTTTTCAATTTTACTGCTGACTCCATTTTGATTTGTAAAAGTGTTGTATATATATATATGTGTGTGTGTTAATGGTAGTTTGTATGCCAGTCTACCCAATTACTGTAGCTCGGTAGAGCAGCTGACTTGCAAGCATAAGGTCACGGGTTGGAGCCCCGCATCAGGAACTTTATTTACTGCCTCCTATAACAGATTTTTAGTGGATCAAGTTTGTGGATCTATTTTACTTCAAGTTTATTGCATTTTATTCTCTAGTATGAATTTACTTAACCAAATTGGGTATTTATTGGCACATTTTAAGGACAGAATTTGTTCTGTTCTAATTTAATACAATATGTGATTTTGTTTTTTCAGACAAACCCTACAAACAAAATTCACTGCACGGAGAAGCCATAAGTGTATACACGGAGGGAACTGATGTCAGTTGAGAAGTACATATCATGACTGAATCTTCAGAAGGATTTAAGGTTAGAAAAGTTCACTTACATTGAAATTTACTGGTTTTGTTTGGCTGTCTTGGTGACTGATATTAGGTCATGTTCCCAATGGCAAAACGTAGATCTATGTTTTTCCCAATTGCAAGGTGATTATTCCCAAATCAAATGAGAAAAAAATGTTGTTTTTTTATTTACAGCAGTACAAATGTTTACTGAATATCTAAGTCATTAAATAACATGTTTATCTAAAGATAAAAATAAACCATATCTAATATTTGTTTGATTATTTTAAGTTATTTTTGTACATTGTGACCAGAGCAACAGATAAGCTTTCTCAGTGAATTGGTTATTACTCCCATCGTTTCATTTTGAATTGGGTATTTGCTAATATAATTGGGTTTTCTGAAACCTGTCGCTCAATTATTTTTATATCAATTGGGTATTCATGCTCTTACTTATCAAGTCTAAACTTACTAGTATAAATAATGCTGTAAGACACGGAAATAAAGGATACTTGGTCTTGAAAATATTTACTTACATTTGAATTTCTGTATAACCTTTCCCAAATGTCAACACATTTTAAATCAAAGAATATGCCTTGCGCAGCTTTTTTAAAATATGACAGTTTTGTTTGTAACAATATTTACAAAAAAAAAAATAAGTTTGTTCTGCAATAACATAAATGTTTTCTGGAGAACATTTTGTATGGTTTGAAACTATATAATCTAAAATACTCATATTGCTCGTGGTCTGAACTAGATTCATTTGAATGAAATAAAATGTAATGACGTCTTTTTTTGCTCTGATCTTGAAGTTTTCTTCATCCCGCTTTGACATTTTGCTTACAGACGCTTTAGTAGCATGTGTCCATTGAAACAGATAGCCAAGTGTATTCCCCGGCCTTAGCACCGGGAAATAAGAAAAAAATAATCAATTTCACGGCCCTTGGGTTTTATTAGCTCACCAGAACCGAAGGTTCAGGGTGAGCTGTTAGGATGGGTAGGTGGATGCTCCGGCGTCTGACGTCAACAATGATCTTCTCCTCAGAAACTACTCGTCAGATTTACTTCATATTTGCTGTGCTGAAGCCTTTTTACGTTGTAACTGCAATTTGCTCATACTGTACCGGTTGACCCCTTTTGGGGGTCACTAGAGCTAAAAATAGAAAAACCTTTAATCATCTTCTTCTCATGAACCAATGGATGGATCATCACCAAACTTGGTCTGTAGCATCCTTATATGGACTTTTATCAGGTTGGCCCCTTTTAGGGGCTGCTAGAGCTAAAAATAGAAAAACCTTTAATTGTCTTCTTCTCATGAACCAATGGATGGATGATCACCAAACTTGGTATGTAGCATCCTTAAATAGTCTTTTCTCAAGTTTGCTCAAATAAACTTAGTTGGGCCCTTTTAGGGGTCACTAGAGCTAAAAATAGAATTACCTTAAAATGACTTTCTCATGTTTCTATGGATGGATTATTACCAAACATGGTTTTTAGCATCTTTAGATAGTGTTCAATCAGATTTGCTCAAATAAGAATGGTTGGTCCCTTTTGCGGGCCGCTAGAGCTAAAAATAGAAATGCCTTTAAGCGTATTCTTTTCATCAACCAATGGATGGATCATCACCAAATTTGGTCTGTAGCATCATCAGATGGTCCTCTCTCAAGTTTACTCAAATAAATTTGGTCGGCCCCTTTTAGTGGCCACTAGAGCTAAAAACAGAAATACCTTAAAATGACTTTTTCTCATGTTTATATGGATGGATTATTACCAAATTTGGTTTTTAGCATCTTTAGATAGTGTTCAATCAGATTTGCTCAAATAAGAATGGTTGGTCCCTTTTACGGGCCGCTAGAGCTAAACATAGAAATACCTTAAATTGACTTCATGAACCGGGGGTTTGATCATCACCAAATTTGGTCTGTGGCATCCTTCAGTCATCATGAATATTCTTTTGTAGTATCCTTTGATGGTCCTTTATCATGTTTATTATTGTTCCCCATTATTTGCCCACAAGTGTACCTTTATTACCTTTTTAGTAACAAGTTAATTAATATTTATTCTGGTGAGCGATGCAGGGCCATCATGGCCCTCTTGTTAGTTTTATTTATTTTAAGGTATTTTTATACAGTAGAACTTTTTCCCAATTTGTTCAAAATGTCATGAAAATTCCCAATTCTAGGAAAAAAACCTGTATAGTAATAACAGTTGAACATGTTAAATGTAAGAGTTCAAACATTAAACATGTGAAATCAGAATTTAGTACTGATTAGAAGCATTTTTCCCCTCCCTAAGATACATAATTCCTCTTTGAAGCTATTCAAAAATACCAAAAGTTTACAATTTCTGTTCTGGTAGATTTAATTCTGCCGAAATATCTTATCAGACTAAAGTTTATTGGTATTTTTATGTAGAGTTAAATTGTTTTGTATTGATTAAGCAAGCTGATCGGGATTTCCAAGCTTTTTAATGATGTCTGTTGGAACAATCTGAATGAGCTTATTCCCTGCGATAGTAGAACAATATACTCAGTGATGTGAACCAATACTAGATCCTGGCTCATGACGCATGCATATTTCCACACATATGATGCCTGGAAGCAGGTGCACATTTCCATTTCTGGTAAAATGACGCACAATTGATGAAATTAAGAAATAAGACATCTGACATAAAGCATACTGGATGGGTTAACTCCTTTTTTGCTATAGCGAGTAAACATACCATCTTGATACTGCTCGATTCACTCATGAGAATAAATCTTTGGCCAGAAAATCTAACTTCTAACTGTTCACAACTATGAAAATGTGGTAGACCTGTTTCAATGTTGAAAAGACGAAGATATGGACCTGTAAATTGTTGTTTTGAATGCTTTTGTCATAATCATTGATTCATGAAAACATTGGTTTTGGTTATGTGGCAGTCTATTAAAATTTGATAATTTCCCCAACTTTCCCCTTTTCATGTGATTTTCCCCCTTTCGACCAGCTCCCAGTGTCCCCAGTCCCTAAATAAAAGCTGCATTTGGTGACTTCTAGTTTATTTGAAATAAGGATGTTACTTCAGTTTTTGTTTGCATACCAGCTTAATATTTTTGTACTGATGCTTCGAACTGGTCTTATATACAATAGACTGCTCATTTTGGCAGAATGTTATGACCCTTTAATAAGGATTGACAGCAATGTCTCAAATTCTTGCATCTCACATTTAGATAGCTAATCAGTCCACCCATCTGTGTGTTCCTATTGGCCAATGCAAAATACGTAATCAGGGCTTTCATTTGACCCTTAAAACAGCATTTTGACTTTTGAAATCAGTAAATTAAAGTTTTATGACTCTTGAGAATTTGTACTGCAGGGTCAAATTTACAATAAAAATAGAAGGAAATTTTGTTGACTCTTCTAATTATCATCAGCCAAGGGTCATTTCTGACCTACAACCTTTGACATCTAGTGAAAACCCTGATAACATCTAAGCCCTAGGTCTTCTGATTTCATGACCATTAACAAGCATCTATGGAGCAAATGCAAATACCAAAAGGATATTTTGCTCGCATAGGTAAAAATGTGAGACGTAGGATGTACATGTAATGGCCTTGGGATGACAAAAAGTTACGGTTTGTCAGGTAACCAGAAACAAATAATTTTTACACCTCACAATGCTGCAAAGCCAGCCAGCAACAGTCCTCTCAGTGTGTTGATTTATCTCTTAGGTTGAATATTGAATGAAGGAAGCCGTGGGCTTTTATTAAAGATAAATTAAATATTTCTGGAACATTCAATAAATTTGGACCATTTGATAAAACAAAGCTATGTTTCTTCCATTGATTTTTTTTATCTTTATTTTATTTATGAATGAATATTCATTTCTATTTTAACTTGTATTTTACAGGAGTAGACACATTGAGATCAGACAGCTTCAACTATTGTCCATGAAGTTGGTTACAACATTGATGTGGATCATTGAAAATCATACTGCAGGAAAGCAATATTAATGGATGGTTATCAGAAACAGATGGATAGTAGGTGTTTGTATTTTTTGTTCCCACATCTCCAACTAAAGTTTTCCTAACTCACATTAAGGTTTCCCTCACTCATACTTAGGTCCCCTCGTCTCGAACTAAGGTTCCCCCAACTTGCACTGAGGCCCCCCTATCTCACACTAAGGTTCCCTTTACTCGCACTTAGATTTCTGTATCTGGCACTAAGGTTCCCCCTGCTTGTACTACCACCCCCTAACTCACATTCAGGTTCTTCTGACTCATGCAAAGGTTCCCCTAGCCCACATTCAGTTTCCTCTTACCCACACTAACGTTCCTGTAAGTCTCACCAATGTTTCTGTATTTCACACTTAGACTCTCTCAGTTCATACTAGGGTTCCCCTTACTCAGATTCGGTGTCCTCTAACTCTCCTCAAAGTTTCTCCAGCTCATATTCGGGTTCCCCTGGATCACATGAAGGTTCACACGGCTCACATTGAGGTTCCCATAGCTTACACTGATGTTCTCTTATTTTACACTGAGGCTTCCCAAGCTCACGCTTAGGTTCCCCTAACTGGCATTCTGGGTACACAAACTTTCTTTTGGGTTGTCCTAATTCACATTTTGGTTGCCCTAACTCGCAGGAAGGATCCTGTTACTTACATCAAGGTTCACATAGCTTGCACTTAGGTTGCTTTCACTTGCACTTAGGTTCTCTCAGATTGCATTCAGGTACCCCTAACTTACATTAAGGTTCTCATATCTCATATTGATGTTATCCGAAACTCTAATGGCAGAATGGCATCCAGTCTGAAAATCCTCAAAATTTCCAGTGTGTACACACTGGAGGATTGAGGATCTGAGTTTGGCATTGAAACCTTATGTAGAAATTGTACGATGATCAGTTGCGCCCGCTGGTCAAAATGCAGTATCTACATATGTGTCTTAATGCTATTCTCAAAAGCATTGTGAGCCGATTGGAAGTGCCCCTGATCGGAATGCAGTGTATAGAAAGCCTAAGAGTTTTGGGTTACATTGACGTGAGGTGTGTAAACCTTGATGTGAGCGACGGGTACCTGAGTGTGACTTGAGGGGATCTGAGTGTGAGTGAGAGTGTCTTAAGCGCAAGTTATGGGGACTTAAGTGTGAGTGGCAGGATCGCTTTTGTGAGTTAGGGTAGCCTGAATGCGAGTTGGGAGAATCTGGAAGAGGGCAAGTGTATCCTGAATGCGAGTTGGTGGAATCTAAGTGTTTGTTTGGGAGGACTTAATGTGAGATACAGGAACGTTGGTGTGAGTTGTGGGAACCCTAATGCGGGTCATGGGAACTTTCATGTGGTTTGGGGGAGCCTGGATGTGAGTCAGGGGAGCCTTGGAGAGAGTTGGGGGGCACTGAGTTTGGGTAGGGGGAGCCTTGGTGTGAGTTGGAGGGGTCTGGGTGCAAGATACGGGGGCATTGTTGGGAGTTGCAGGAGCGTTGATGTGGGTTGGAGGAGGCCGAATGTGAGTTGGGAGAGCCATTGCGTGAGTTGGGGGGTCTGGATGTGAGGTGGGGGGCATGGTGTGAGTTGGGGGAACCTTGGTGTGATTTATGGGAGTCTGGGTGTGAGTGAGGGGAGCCAATGTGTGAGTAAGGGGGACCTTGGTGTGAGTTGGGGGAACCTTGGTGTGAGGCGTTGGAACCTGGGTGTGAGTGAGGGGAGCCGTGATGTGAGGTAGGGGGACCTTGGTGTGGGATGTGGGTGTTTATTTTTATTCTTAAGGCATTTTATTTTTTTACAGTTTATTATCTTTTAAGTAAATTAGAATACATTTTAGGTGTCAGTTATTTTGCTATATTTTTGATTAATATCTTTCTTTTTTGATAGGATAATTTTTGTTATTGTCTTTTCATATTATCAGTCAATATTTTTTTTACAGTTTATTATCACTTAAGTAAATTAGAATATATTTTAGGTAGAAATTGTACGATGATCAGTTGGGCCCGCTGGTCAAAGTGCAGTATCTTCATATTTTTATTTTTTAGTCTTATCAGTCAATATTTTTAACAGTTTAATTATCACTTAAGTAAATTAGAATACATATTAGGTGTAGGTTATTTTGTTATATTTTTGATTAATATCTTACTTTTTTCATAGGATAATTTTGTTATTGTTTTTTAATGTTATCAGTCTATATTTTTTTTTACAGTTAATTATCACTTAAGTAATTAAGAATACATTTTAGGTGTAGGTTATTTTGTTATATTTTTTAATTAAAATATCTTACTTTTTTGGATAGGATAATTTCGTATTATTTCTTATTTATTACAGTTGTTAATGACTTTTGTAATTTGTTTGTTTTTATGTGACATATTGTCTCTAGGGTTTAACGCCACTTCATCTTACCAGTTTTCCTGGATTGTATACCAACCAGTACTAACTTACCTTTCGACAAGGAGCTGGCAGCTTCTCCGCATAAGGAGGAAAATCAACATTTTTGTGAAAAAACATTTATATAAAGAATGATCCATTTAAGTTGTATGCTATTTTGTTTATATTTTTAATTTATATCTTACTTTTTTGATAGGATAATTTATGTTATTGTTTTTTTATCTAATCAGTCAATATTTTTTTACATTTAATTGTCACTTAAGTAAATCAGAATACATTTTAGGTGTAGGTTATTTTGTTATATTTTTGTTTAATATCTTACTTTTTTGACTGGATAATTTTTGGTATTGCCTTTTAATCAGGAGTCAATATTTTTTTACAGTTTATTAACGCTTAAGAAAATTAGAATACATTTTAGGTAGAAATTGTACGATGATCAGTAGCGCCCGCTGGTCAAAGTGCAGTATCTACATATTGTTTCTTAATGTAATATTTTTTAATCTTATCAGTTAATATTTTGTTACAGTTTATTATCACTTAAGTAAATTAAAATACATTTTAGGTGTAGGTTATTTTGTTAATTTTTTAATTAATATCTTACTTTTTTTGGATAGGATAATTTCTTATTATTTCTTATTTATTACAGTTGTTAATGACTTATGTAATTTGTTTGTTTTTATGTGACATATTGTCGCTGGGGTTTAACGCCACTTCATCTTACCAGTTTTCCTGGATTGTATACCAACCAGTACTAACTTACCTATCGACAAGGAGCTGGCAACTTCTCCTCATATGGAGTAAAATCGACATTTTTGTCAAAAATAACTTATGTAAAGAATAGTACATTTTAGATGTAGGTTATTTTGTAGTTTTTCTTAATAATTGTTTAACTTTATTTTGTTATATTTTTTGATAATTTTAGTTTCCTGATTGTTTTAATTTTTTATATTTTTTTATTTTTAGGATCATCGTTTCCCTGATTGATAATGCAGTGCAATGAGCTATCATCAAATTGGAACCATTCTTTTTTAGTAGAATGTATAAAAGGTGAGTGTCATAATCATTTTTTACAAAAGTACATTGTTACAACAGATAACATACTCGATATGTGTACAATACATTTTAGGTTTAGGCTATTTTGTTATATTTAATATCTTACTATTTTGATAGGATAATTTTTGTTATTGTCTTTTAATATTATCAGTCAATATTTTTTGACAGTTTATTATCACTTAAGTAAATTAGATTAAATTTTAGGTAGAAATTGTACGATGATCAGTTGGGCCCGCTGGTCAAAGTGCAGTATCTACATATTTTTATTTTTTAGTCTTATCAGTCAATATTGTTTACAGTTTAATTATCACTTAAGTAAATTATAATACATTTTAGGCGTAGGTTATTTTGTTAGATTTTTTATAAATATCTTACTTTTTTGATAGGATAATTTTTGTTATTGTTTTTAATCTATGAGTCCATATTTTTTTACAGTTAATTATCACTTAAGTAATTAAGAATACATTTTAGGTGTAGGTTATTTTGTTATATTTTTTAATTAAAATATCTTACTTTTTTGGATAGGATAATTTCGTATTATTTCTTATTTATTACAGTTGTTAATGACTTATGTAATTTGTTTGCATCTTTTGTCACATATTACCTCTGGGGTTTAACGCCAGTTCACCTAACCAGTTTTCCTGGACTGTATACCAACCAGTACTAACTTACGTTTCGACAAGGAGCTGGCAACTTCTCCGCATAAGGAGGAAAATCAACATTTTTGTGAAAAATAATTTATATGAAGAATGTTGTATATGCTATTTTGTTTATATTTTGAATTTATATCTTAGTTTTTGGTAGGATAATTTACGTTATTGTTTTTTTATCTAATCAGTCAATATTTTTTTACAATTATTTGTCACTTAAGTAAATTAGAATACATTTTAGGTGTAGGTTATTTTGTTATATTTTTGATTAATATCTTACTTTTTTGACAGGATGATTTTTGGTATTGCCTTTTAATCTTAGGAGTCAATATTTTTTTACAGTTTATTAATGCTTAAGTAAATTAGAATACATTTTAGGTAGAAATTGTACGATGATCAGTAGCGCCCGCTGGTCAAAGTGCAGTATCTACTTATTGTTTCTTAATGTAATATTTTTTAATCTTATCAGTTAATATTTTGTTATGTTTATTATCACTTAAGTAAATTAAAATACATTTCAGTTGTAGGTTATTTTGTTATATTTTTTAATTAATATCTTACTTTTTTGGATAGGATAATTTCTTATTTTTTCTTATTTATTCCAGATTTTAGTGACTTATGTAATTTGTTTATTTTTATGTGACATATTGTGTCTGGGGTTTAACGCCAGTTCATCTTACCAGTTTTCCTGGATTGTATACCAACCAGTACTAACTTACCTTTCGACAAGGAGCTGGCAACTTCTCCGCATAAGGAGGAAAATCAACATTTTTGTAAAAATAATTTATATGAAGAATGTTGTATATGCTATTTTGTTTATATTTTGAATTTATATCTTAGTTTTTGGTAGGATAATTTATGTTATTGTTTTTTTATCTAATCAGTCAATATTTTTTTACAATTATTTGTCACTTAAGTAAATTAGAATACATTTTAGGTGTAGGTTATTTTGTTATATTTTTGATTAATATCTTACTTTTTTGACAGGATAATTTTTGGTATTGCCTTTTAATCTTAGGAGTCAATATTTTTTTACAGTTTATTAATGCTTAAGTAAATTAGAATACATTTTAGGTAGAAATTGTACGATGATCAGTAGCGCCCGCTGGTCAAAGTGCAGTATCTACTTATTGTTTCTTAATGTAATATTTTTTAATCTTATCAGTTAATATTTTGTTACAGTTTATTATCACTTAAGTAAATTAAAATACATTTCAGGTGTAGGTTATTTTGTTATATTTTTTAATTAATATCTTACTTTTTTGGTTAGGATAATTTCTTATTTTTTCTTATTTATTCCAGTTTTTAGTGACTTATGTAATTTGTTTATTTTTATGTGACATATTGTCACTGGGGTTTAACACCAGTTCATCTTACCAGTTTTCCTGGATTGTATACCAACCAGTACTAACTTACCTATCGACAAGGAGCTGGCAACTTCTCCGCATAAGGAGGAAAATCAACATTTTTGTGAAAAATAATTTATATAAAGAATGTTGTATGCTATTTTGTTTATATTTTGAATTTATATCTTAGTTTTTGGTAGGATAATTTATGTTATTGTTTTTTTATCTAATCAGTCAATATTTTTTTACATTTAATTGTCACTTAAGTAAATTAGAATACATTTTAGGTGTAGGTTATTTTGTTATATTTTTTATTAAAATCTTACTTTTTTGACAGGATAATTTTTGGTATTGCCTTTTAATCTTAGGAGTCAATATTTTTTTACAGTTTATTAATGCTTAAGTAAATTAGAATACATTTTAGGTAGAAATTGTACGATGATCAGTAGCGCCCGCTGGTCAAAGTGCAGTATCTACATATTGTTTCTTAATGTAATATTTTTTAATCTTATCAGTTAATATTTTGTTACAGTTTATTATCACTTAAGTAAATTAAAATACATTTTAGGTGCAGGTTATTTTGTTAATTTTTTAATTAATATCTTACTTTTTTTTGGATAGGATAATTTCTTATTATTTCTTATTTATTACAGTTGTTAGTGACTTATGTAATTTGTTTGTTTTTATGTGACATATTGTCACTGGGGTTTAACGCCAGTTCATTTTACCAGTTTTCCTGGATTGTATACCAACCAGTACCAACTTATTTATCGAAAAAGGGACTGGCAACTTCTCCTCATATGGAGTAAAATCGACATTTTTATCAAAAATAACTTATGTAAAGAATGGTACATTTTAGATGTAGGTTATTTTGTATTTTTTCTTCATAATTGTTTAACTTTATTTTGTTATATTTTTTGATAATTTTAGTTTCCTGATTTTTTGAAATTTTTTATGTTTTTTTATTTTTAGGATCATCGTTTCCCTGAATGATAATGCAGTGCAATGAGCTATCATCAAATTGGAACCATTCTTTTTTAGTAGAATGTATAAAAGGTGAGTGTCATAATAATTTTTTACAAAAGTACATTGTTACAACAGATAACATACTCGATATGTGTGCAATACATTTTAGGTTTAGGCTATTTTGTTATATTTAATATCTTACTATTTTGATAGGATAATTTTTGTTATTGTCTTTTAATATTATCAGTCAATATTTTTTGACAGTTTATTATCACTTAAGTAAATTATATTACATTTTAGGCAGAAATTGTACGATGATCAGTTGGGCCCGCTGGTCAAAGTGCAGTATCTACATATTTTTATTTTTTAGTCTTATCAGTCAATATTGTTTACAGTTTAATTATCACTTAAGTAAATTAGAATACATTTTAGGCGTAGGTTATTTTGTTAGATTTTTTATAAATATCTTACTTTTTTGATAGGATAATTTTTGTTATTGTTTTTTAATCTTATGAGTCCATATTTTTTTACAGTTAGTTATCACTTAAGTAATTAAGAATACATTTTAGGTGTAGGTTATTTTGTTATATTTTTTAATTAAAATATCTTACTTTTTTGGATAGGATAATTTCTTATTATTTCTTATTTATTACAGTTGTTAATGACTTATGTAATTTGTTTACATCTTTTGTCACATATTACCTCTGGGGTTTAACGCCAGTTCACCTAACCAGTTTTCAAGGACTGTATACCAACCAGTACTAACTTACCTTTCGACAAGGAGCTGGCAACTTCTCCGCATAAGGAGGAAAATCAACATTTTTGTGAAAAATAATATATATGAAGAATGTTGTATGCTATTTTGTTTATATTTTTAATTTATATCTTACTTTTTTGATAGGATAATTTACGTTATTGTTTTTTTTATCTAATCAGTCAATATTTTTTTACATTTAATTGTCACTTAAGTAAATTAGAATACATTTTAGGTGTAGGTTATTTTGTTATATTTTTTATTAATATCTTACTTTTTTGACAGGATAATTTTTGGTATTGTCTTTTAATCTCAGGAGTCAATATTTTTTTTACAGTTTATTAACGCTTAAGTAAATTAGAATACATTTTAGGTAGAAATTGTACGATGATCAGTAGCGCCCGCTGGTCAAAGTGCAGTATCTACTTATTGTTTCTTAATGTAATATTTTTTAATCTTATCAGTTAATATTTTGTTAAGTTTATTATCACTTAAGTAAATTAAAATACATTTCAGGTGTAGGTTATTTTGTTATATTTTTTAATTAATATCTTACTTTTTTGGATAGGATAATTTCTTATTTTTTCTTATTTATTCCAGTTTTTAGTGACTTATGTAATTTGTTTATTTTTATGTGACATATTGTGTCTGGGGTTTAACGCCAGTTCATCTTACCAGTTTTCCTGGATTGTATACCAACCAGTACTAACTTACCTTTCGACAAGGAGCTGGCAACTTCTCCGCATAAGGAGGAAAATCAACATTTTTGTGAAAAATAATTTATATAAAGAATGTTGTATATGCTATTTTGTTTATATTTTGAATTTATATCTTAGTTTTTGGTAGGATAATTTATGTTATTGTTTTTTTATCTAATCAGTCAATATTTTTTACAATTATTTGTCACTTAAGTAAATTAGAATACATTTTAGGTGTAGGTTATTTTGTTATATTTTTGTTTAATATCTTACTTTTTTGACAGGATAATTTTTGGTATTGTCTTTTAATCTTAGGAGTCAATATTTTTTTACAGTTTATTAACGCTTAAGTAAATTAGGATACATTTAAGTAGAAATTGTACGATGATCAGTAGCGCCCGCTGGTCAAAGTGCAGTATCTACTTATTGTTTCTTAATGTAATATTTTTTAATCTTATCAGTTAATATTTTGTTACAGTTTATTATCACTTAAGTAAATTAAAATACATTTCAGGTGTAGGTTATTTTGTTGTATTTTTTAATTAATATCTTACTTTTTTGGTTAGGATAATTTCTTATTTTTTCTGATTTATTCCAGTTTTTAGTGACTTATGTAATTTGTTTATTTTTATGTGACATATTGTCACTGGGGTTTAATGCCAGTTCCTCTTACCAGTTTTCCTGGACTGTATACCAACCAGTACTAACTTACGTTTTGACAAGGAGCTGGCAACTTCTCCGCATAAGGAGGAAAATCAACATTTTTGTGAAAAATAATTTATATAAAGAATGTTGTATGCTATTTTGTTTATATTTTTAATTTATATCTTAGTTTTTGGTAGGATAATTTACGTTATTGTTTTTTTTATCTAATCAGTCAATATTTTTTTACATTTAATTGTCACTTAAGTAAATTAGAATACATTTTAGGTGTAGGTTATTTTGTTATATTTTTTATTAATATCTTACTTTTTTGACAGGATAATTTTTGGTATTGCCTTTTAATCTTAGGAGTCAATATTTTTTTACAGTTTATTAACGCTTAAGAATATTAGAATACATTTTAGGTAGAAATTGTACAATGATCAGTAGCGCCCGCTGGTCAAAGTGCAGTATCTACATATTGTTTCTTAATGTAATATTTTTTAATCTTATCAGTTAATATTTTGTCACAGTTTATTATCACTTAAGTAAATTAAAATACATTTTAGGTGCAGGTTATTTTGTTAATTTTTTAATTAATATCTTACTTTTTTTTGGATAGGATAATTTCTTATTATTTCTTATTTATTACAGTTGTTAGTGACTTATGTAATTTGTTTATTTTTATGTGACTTATCGTGTCTGGGGTTTAACGCCGGTTCATCTTACCAGTTTTCCTGGATTGTATACCAACCAGTACTAACTTACGTTTCGACAAGGAGCTGGCAACTTCTCCTCATATGGAGTAAAATCGACATTTTTATCAAAAATAACTTATGTAAAGAATGGTACATTTTAGATGTAGGTTATTTTGTATTTTTTCTTAATAATTGTTTAACTTTATTTTGTTATATTTTTTGATAATTTTAGTTTCTTGAATTTTTTTATATTTTTTATATTTTTTTTTTAGGATCATCGTTTCCCTGATTGATAATGCAGTGCAATGAGCTATCAAACAAATTGGAACCATTCTTTTTTAGTAGAATGTATAAAAGGTGAGTGTCATAATCATCTTTTACAAAAGTACATTGTTACAACAGATAACATACTCGATATGTGTACAAGAATTTTTGTAATGACTTATACAAAAATCAAATCAGAGAAAGTCTCAGAAAATATATGCACTAGTGATATGTTTGTGTTGCATTCTTAACTTGATTTATAGTGACAGAAGCTTGTTGATTGCTACTGAATTTATTTTGCTGTACTTTGTATGAACCTCATAGAAAAACCCATTGATTCCTACACTTAGTCTGCACAAACTTCTTTTAACAAGTCCTTTGTTTAGTGAGACACTGATACAGTTTTCCTGAATGTCTTAACATAGAGGTATCACTGATTGGTAGGCTGCACTTATGTCCTTCTCTTGTTGTTTTGAACAATTTAACATTTCTGAAAACTCGTTTCGTCTTACTGCAATTTGAATGTAGCTTCCCTTTAAGATTCTTGATTGGATTGTTTCCCTTTGATTCACCATACAGAAGATCTATTAAACTGGTTCCCATTGATTCTCTGTTCATTGGTTCAACGCTACATGAAGTGGGAACCAGTTTAATGCTCAATTTTATGTATATCAGACATTCAGAGTGGCTTGTGAAGTTATTCTTGTCTAACTTAATTTGATGTTCAGCGACACTGGGTTAATGAGCCTGACAAAGTAAATTGTTGCCATATATACTCGGCCAAAAGGACTAAAAGAAGAAGTTGTAGAAGTAGAAGTTTGTCTCTGGTTACCCAACTGACCTAATATTTTACCTGCTGACTCATTAAGTTTTACTGCATCCGAATTGCTGTGCAATATTGTAATTTTCACTACACATTAATATTACTGGCACTTATTCCCATGCAGTGTTTCTGATATATGTAAGAAATAAAATAAAACAAAAAAATCCCTACCTGCTGGCCCTTATTTCTTTGGGCATGTAACCAGAAACATACCTTTTATTTTTTAGGCCTATTAATCATAATTGAAATATTTTGATTGTCATGATAGTACCTTTTATTTTTTTTAGTCCTTTTAATCATAATTTAAACATTTTGATTGTCACGATAGTACCTTTTATCTTTTTAGGCCTTTTAATCATAATTTTACACATTTTGATTGTCACGATGGTTACATGATCTTTAAAAAAAAAATAGCTTATGAGAGGACTTATTGCCTAGTATTTACTGCAGGTTTCAATGTTTTTTTTCACAGTATCAATGTT
Organism: Lutraria rhynchaena; assembly: GCA_008271625.1. Lineage (NCBI taxonomy): Eukaryota > Metazoa > Mollusca > Bivalvia > Venerida > Mactridae > Lutraria > Lutraria rhynchaena. The sequence continues at coordinate 290,863 of VIBL01000366.1, forward strand.
TTGTAATGTAAGGGTGTAGAAATGTTTTACATGTAGCTGGTGAGCTACTAAATGTAGAAAGGGGGTCTGAGGGTTCCTCCAATAGGAGGCAAAGGGCCAATGTCCCCTGTTGGCAGCGTTCCTGCTCACTTCTGAAATTTGATATATGCTTACCCCTTAGGTCTGAAATCTGGGGTAAGGAGAAGTATTTTGGGGGTTTGAATTCTTTTTTAAAAAAAATACGTATAATACCAGGCCTGTTTCTTTGCATGCTACGGGTCCGACCATCGGACATATTCCCTAAGCCAAAAATAGGTTATTTTTCCCAATCCCATTAAAAAAAATTCAAATCTCATTTTTTAAAAATTTATTTCCCAAAATGACTAGAAACAGGTCTGCATGTTTTAACTGATTATATTCATGTGTATTTCAGGATGTTCAAAGTTGTGTCACATTAAGCAGCATCTACATTTACAGAAGATAAATATTTGTTTCAGCTGAATTTCTGTATTTCTGCATGTTCCTATGTGAGCTATTATGATCCCTAATGGTTTATTTATAGTATTCTTAAAATTCATAATGCTAAAATTTATTTCAATCAAAATACTAGTATGTCTTGTCCTATATTTGCTGATCTTGGATATAAAATTTGGTAAATCAGAGAAAAAATGTTTTTTTTACCATACAGCTTAGTTTGCTCATCACAAAACTGCAGTCTTACTTCATTAGCTTGATTACATTCTTGCGTAAGTTTTGCTAAGTTATTTTTATATAAGTTATATGGTTGAGATGTTGTAAATGCATCAATTATCTTATCATTTTCAATTTTTATGAAATCACGGAATTAATTGAAATTAGTATATGCATTTGTTTATTACATATAATTATTTAATAAAGGTTATAGATGTTTGTATGTGTTTGAATTTTATATATTTGTTATAAATTGAACTAATTCAAGTCCAATGCCTAACAACAATGAAAAGCATAAATTTGTATTCTGACCAGCTGACTAATTACTTGGTTCACCTTAAGTCTTTATTGGCATTATTTAGGCAAGATGCATATTGCATACATGTTAAAGATTTTTATCACAATTTATTACCATTACAGTAACAAGATAATCTATTATCTGTGAGGCAGCACGCAAACATTATTTATGTGGTCCTAGATACTGAGATGATCATTTTGGGTATGCTTAGATGAATTATTTCATCTGATGTATATATATATGATATATATTGTCTTAGCTTATCCAAATCGTTTCATCGTAAGTTTCAAACTCAAGAATTAAATATTCCAAACTTCGACGTGAAGGTCTGTCAGGATCGGACGATTTTGAAGACCAATCTTATCACGCTAAAACAATGTGATACACGAACGTGACCAAAACACTATTAACATGCATGATGAATGAGAAACACTTCTCACAAATTTCATCATACATCTACAAGATCTATATTGATATTGGATGGTAATTTCCACTGCTAGATTGAAAAGATCAGGCTCCAAGGTTATAAAACTTGAGAATAGTGTCCAAACTCAAACCTCAATTTAGTAAGTGAAGCATTTTGGTATGAAAGATATTGCAGTTTAATGATTTCATGCATTTTCAGATCATTTTAGTCGGCAGAATAACAAAGGATTGAAATCTTTGTTTAGTTATAATTAAGCCAGAAACATCGCAGGACAAAATTTGAGCTTGAGACTGATCTCAGGTTTTTTTTATAATTTTGGATCATGGTCTCAGTTGCACAATGTTCAGCTACAGTAGCAATTTTTCATTGACTCACTGTTTGACAAGTTACAAAGACTAAACATCATGATATGATTTGATTTTACACAAATTTCTTATCCATACTTCATACATTGACATTATCAGACATAAGGGGTGTAATCGATTCCGCTGATATATCAATGATCTTTGTAATCCGATTCGATATTGATTCCAATTTCAAACTATCAAGTATCGAATCACATTTCATACGAATGAAAACAGAAATCAAACCAGAATTATCTCCCAGATGCCCCGTTTCTCTAATGGATGCTACTAAATTTAAGACTTAAACTTGACTCTGTTAGTCTGTGAGAACACTGAAAAGTTTTCACCTCTTCTGTTTGAATTAGCAGTTCTTTGTTTACTGTTTGACTGTTTATCATGCTATAGACTGCAAGTCATTTAAGTCAAAGACTGAAAGTGAAGTTTCAGCCCAGCTGTAATGTGTATAAGTGTATATTCCTATATTCTATAATGCCATTGGTACACTGTTAAGTTTATGAGTTTAATACTGTTTATAGAAGATAATTGTCGAGTCATTTGTATAAATATAAACTGCAACATTCCACTGAAATTTAGAAAGCTGTTTCAAGTTTGAGTTAACAGTATTGTTTTTTTATCTGAAAGTGATGCCAGTAGTTGTTAAGCTGTTTAAAGTTTATAGAGAAGTTTCTAGTCATTAACTCATTTACAGTTCTACTAATAATATGAAACAAGTTATTCAGTTTTGACTTTTTATTTATCCTTTATCTTTGATCATTGTTTACACTATGCATATGATCAAATATAACTGTATTTGGTAAATACCCTCTTATAACAAGAAAAGACCTGTAAGCTGAAATTCTGATGGTAAATGTTAGAGTTTTTGCCATATATGTCTGCTAATCGATATATCGATGTATCATTGACAATTCTCTACTGATTTATCGATACAAAAATCCTTATCAATGACACCTCTATCAGACATAACCAATGTAGGCCACGGCCAAGGTCCAGTGGTTAGTGCTCTGGACTTGTAACTTGGAGACCTGGGTTTGAATCCCGACTGCGGCAGGTCATGCCCTTCTAAGAAAATTTGACAAAACTGTTGATTTTCCTCCATATGTGGAGAAGTTGCCGGCTCCTTGTGGAAGGGTATATAACTGAAAAATTGTTGAAAAACGGCGTTAAACCCCAGTGACAATAAGTCACATGAAACAAGACATAACCAATATCATCACAAATAAAACTTATGTGTAGAATTCCGTAATTAACACAAAGGATTGATTAATGTTCATGAAATTTGACCCTATGTGTCCTGTAAAGTTGATGTTATTGCTCAGTACAGGTGATATACAGCCAAATTTGTGAACTAAGGTCACCCTTCAGGACAGACAAAATGTGGCCTTTATTTGGAGGTCAGTTTGTTCTAAATAATCAGTGATGGTTTTTCAAAGAATAGCCTTTATTCGCGTGATGGTCTTTATTCGTAGGTGGCTGCAAACACAGGTTTGACTGCATTTGTCTTGCCTTATGTATAAGTATCACATGCTGTTTTGGCATACAATAAAATTGAAATATAGCAATTAAAACAATTAATAAAATATAACAATTAAATAACTTATATTCACATTAAAGAACATATTAAAAATGTTTATTACACATTTTTATGTTATTTATTACAGGTTAGTTTTTAATTACTATGTGTTCAAATCTCAACTTCTCTCTTGTTTGTGATGCTATGTAAACTAGTACAATTACAGAACAGAAAAATTAATAATATCTTCATTTTTTATTGAGAATTTGATGCATTATCAAAAAGTGATATCTAAGAGACCAATCTCAAATTTCATAACTTTGAATGTCAAGGTCATTTGTCTTCCACCTCTGATTATCACATCATGTGGGAAGTTATCAGTCACTTACAGAATGAGAGAAATCCAGAAACATGGCGTTCAGAGATTCTAAGCCAACAGTAGTACCACAATATTACATACATGTACTTGTAAACATGAAGAAATAGAAGAGCAAAAGATTTCCAGTTACTTTTTAAGTTTATTTGAAATAGATTAGTTGTTTGTCCATCTGAACTGATTTATACTGAAGGCCTGAAACACTTGCTGTGAAAGTCATGTTCTATAATTCACAGTAGTGACAGTTGACAATGTATAAAATGATACCAAGATCGGGCTTGGAGGTTATAAAACTTGAGATCAGTCTTCAAGCTCAAATCTCATATTTTGTCTTTTAATGTTTCTAAGTTAATTATGATCAGACAATAATGATACATTATTCTGACAGTATAATTGACCTGATTTTGTATTTAAACATTAATCATCTCTATCCTTTTAACTATAATACTTTAAGAATGGAATTAAAATTTGAGCTGAGACTGTTCTCAAGTTTTATAACCTTGGAGCCTGGTCTCTGTGTTTGTCGAATGTTATATGTAATATGTAGAAAATGTTGATTAAAATGGATTTTTGGTCATTTATGCATAAATTCCTTACACTCTAGGAGACCCAGGGCATGTTAAGTACTATAATTATATAATTGTATGCGTATAGTTGTGTAGATATCAACATTGGCTTTGCAAGGAGTACTGGTTCTATGATTGGAACTAGGGTAAATTTCTTTCCCTTATATCAGTGGTTCAAGGGTTCCAATAAGGTTTTGTCAAAATTTGCAAGGTTATAGCCTTGAAGCAAGTTTAGATGGAAAGGTTGTAGTTTAGTAGTAATGAAATAGCTGCTCACTTACATTTATGTTTTATTGCTCTTTCATTTGATCAAAAAAATTGAATTAGGGAGGCATTGTGTCCTAGAGGTGGAGTGACCAACCTCTGATCCATAGGTCCTGAGTTCAAATCCCAGCTTTGACGTGTTTTGTTCATGAATGTCACAATACCATTTTTCAGACACAGTACTGGTTTAGTGTCCTAGAAGCAGACTCGAGCGGGATATATATATAAGCTTAATTGCTTGTTTCACAATCAAGCTATAATAAATTAGTATAAACTAAAAGATTTTATATTTTTTGTGTATCATATAGATAAGTTAAGTATATGATGATTTTCCTATCCACTTTTTATTGACATAGTTGAACCACCAATTTTCATATCACTGTTATTGCATATAGTTTTTCAATATTTTTGCTTCTATTTAGTAATTGATCTGACACCAGGCTCTGGTAACATCATGTAAAAATTTGCTTTTAATTCCTAATTTTGGTACATCTTTTTCATGTAAATTACTTTTTGATAAAATCTCTGTTCGTAATGGTTTTACTTCAATCAGGCCTGAACAAAAAAAGTTTGTTTCTGGTTACATGCCCAAAATAGTATGGGTCAGTAGGTTGGTATTTTTTATGTTTTTTTTCAAATATATTGGCAACACCGCATGAGAATATGTGTGCTGTAATATTAATGAGTTGGGAAAATTACGATATGGCAATAAGATTTGGATGCCGTAAAAACTTATGAGTTGGCAGGTAAAATATTGGGCCGGATGGGTCACCGGAAACAAACCTTTTTCTTTTTTTAGGGCTCATGAATGTAATTTCCAATCTCCATGTTTTCTGTACTAATAATTTTTTACCCATGATGCTTTCAGGGAGTTTATGTATACTGTTCATCAATACCTATCACTTTCAATTCACCATGCTAATAACTTCTTGTTACAGTTTGCTTTTTAATCTTATCCTGTTTATATCCCCATATGGTGTGTTTTGGAACCCAAAATTACCTCGTGAAATATGCAAACAAAGCCTGCGACATAAATAGCATTCTACTTGATCTTAGATATTCATTATGTAGCGCGTGCATTTCAACAAAATCGTCTAAAAGTAAATAAAGTCACATGTCGCCGGATACACGTACTGTAGGTGAACATTGTGAATGCCTAAATTTCTATTGTTTTTCACTGAAGTCTTGTATATAGGATAAAAAGCACATCACTCGCGACTAGGGCACATTCCTTTTAAATATGCACAAACGTATCGTGCATTGTTTCCCATTGATTGACGTCTTTAAATTAGGATGTTTGTGTGAAAGACATGTTCAACAGATAATGTGCATAGGACGCTTGTTATGTACAATTACTCCCATCAAATCAGCTCACTAATTAGGGTATGTTCTGAAGCTATTGTACATAAGAAAGTAAACATAATCCGCAACTTAATACAGTTGATTTTAGTCGCAGATATTGAGCATTTTGGCGATTTTTTCAACCAAATATCACAATGATGATTGAATACACTGAGTATCTGTGATATTTACTAGCCGTGTATAAGGTTAATTTCATCATTTTTAGCTGTATAAAATAAAATCTTGTACATAAAATAAGTACAGGTTATCAGCAACTACATGTATATTGTTCATGTCAATCTGGTCTATTTATAATTCAATGTGTTTTCAACCCGAATTACAGATAAATATGTAAACAAACTTCGTGACCTGCATACCATTGAAATTGATCTTAGGTATTTATAATGCAGTGCGTTTTGTCAACAAAATCATCTCAAAAAATAGATTGCTACATGTCGCGCGATATGTATACTGATGTTGAACAAATTTAATTCCAAAATTTCGATTGTTTTTCAATGAAGTCTTGTATATAAGATCAATACACAGCACAAATATACACCATCATATCACCCATGGTAACGCAGTTCATCATTGTGTCAGATCTATGAATATAGATAAAAGGATTCCTACGAAAATAATACATGCAAGACATCCCACCTTCATCAAAATGCTACAAAATGTGTATCACATTTTATGTCATGAATGAATACTAATGTAAACATATGTACTTCTACTTGATTTAAATTTAGAGAGGTCTATGTAGAACATTCACAATGCAAAACATAATATAGTAGTTTAGTTTATTAACTAAATCTAATCCCTGCATAATGAAAGAACATTTTTCGATGTATACTACTTAGCAGTGTTAATGTGTTGTGTCTTTGGTGTCTTGCTCGTTTGCACCCAGTTGATATTCTGCACCTCCCTGTAAAAATCGTAATTAATGAAAACTTGACTGAATGTGGTTGATTTATCTATGATTTTATTTTAATATGATAAAATAGTGGTTTGTTTGTGCCATTCTTTAATGTTATCAAGTAATACCAACTGGAATTCTCAAGTATGATCAGACTTGATTTTTAAAGCCGTTATGTACATATGCTCTGTTCATTTAAAATTGCAGTATTTTAGGTGTGATTTAAGCACAAACTTTGTTTTAATTATTGTAGGATGCAATTCATATGCTACTGATTTATGATATTCACTGTTCGTCTATTAACACATGAAAGTGAAGAAATTTAGTGGATTGTTGATAAAATTTACATTATAATACACTGCACAATGTTTTTTTACATGTACTTAGTCCTGGACAACACTATTGTACAGGTATTTGTTTTTTATAATGCCTGAGTGTTACGTTTGTAAATGTAATAGGTATATATTATATATTATAATTTATTAATCATGTCAACCGTTCTTCATGTAATATATCGTATCAACTAACTAGCTTATGTTCTACCACTTACAGTATTGTTAGAAATTAGGCTGACGGAAACCTCATAAATGAAACTCAGACAACAGATAGCTATACTATAAATAGCAATATTACGACAGAGAGTTAGAGAGCAGTATCTACCGGAAGAGCATCAAACTTCAAATAATCAAACCAAAATTAGTTATCATAGTAAATTTAAAACTGACATTAAATAAAGCAAATATTTGATGATAATTTCGAATGAAAAAATAGAATTGAAATGGCTAGATTTAGATTAGGATACCATAATATATTCAACAATCAGATAGAAAATGGAAATTTTGTACACAGAATTTAGTCTAATCTGAGTATCTTTCTTTCTGTGTTGTCCGCTTTACAGAAATCACAAAACGAAATATTTTAACCAATCATCATGGGCTTCATTGAATCGATTTTCTAACATAATGGCGTTGAACAGTTCTAAAGTTATTTTCAATGTAGCAAATTGTATTTATAATTCAATGAAAACAGGGAAAACTTTCACGATTTCTGCTCCGTAAAATATTTATATGCTATCTGGTCTGATACTTAAAAATGTTTTTATATTGTTCATGATTCTTCATTTTGTTGTCCATTTTTCTTTAATTTGTAATTGGCCCAAGGTATATTATATATGCCGACTTGCTATGACTAAATGCTAAATGGTTATTGATATCCGTACTAATTAAGGGAGACTAATCATACACGACGAAAAATCAACGATTGTCCCCCTTGTTGACCAGTGTTGTGTTGTGACTATTTTTCAATCTTAAACTGGTCACCGTTCCATGTTGCAGTGCACCAAACCAGAGTCAACAGTCAAAATCTCTGATTTTCTAGTAAATTATAACATATTTTGTCTTGAATGTATCGTGCAAAAGAAATTGCTCCATGTAGGTGTAAATTTTGTACCGTTTGTGGCTTTATGTCAATTTTTACAAGAAGCATGTAATACGGTGAGACGTTGACAGAGATGTATGGGAGAGATGACGAAGGACAACTCTGGATTGAGATTGACTATTTTTATCATGTAAAGCATTATTAAGATGATATTACTTCTGACATCGGAAGCAGTCTTGAAAATATCTGGGACTTATTACTTCGAATCATTACCAACAAAGCGCGCATATTAACGTTTAAATTTTAGAACGGTATTATCGTTATATGGATCACAATAGTTTTCGAGGTTAAGTATGTAGAATGCGAGTTGACAAGCATGATTTTAATCGTGATGGGTTCTTTTGAGCCATGATGGCTGGCTTATGGCTATCTAGTCTTTGTATGTGATAATGTGGAATGTTTCGCTTGCAGCATTTCTTTGGTATTATTTGACTGTTCAGAACATATATTAATTCCTGTTAGAGGAGCGCTCCGATTCAACATTACTCATTTCAGTAGTTGGGTTATAGATATGACCGTGTCGGATAATAACCTAAGATGATTGTATTTGTTGTTTAGACAGTCGCCATTAGTTGCATTGTCTAAATGATTTTACGTCGGGAAATGCTGCAATATCCGGCTAACACAAAATCCTAAATAAAATATAAAATGTACGGGCCATCATCGGATGGTGTTTATATTCAATACATCAACTTGTCCGAACTATCATTATTGAGTTGAATCATAGGAGAGTTTAAAGCCGGTCCAAAAATGAGTGGTCGTTATTTTAAGGTGGTCGTAATATTGAGGTGATCACTATTTGAGGTTTTACTGCATGTATTGAATCCGTGCTAGATACACGTGGTAAGCAAATACTTTGGAGGATGTCGCCGTTTGTGTATTAATTTCATTGCTTTGTTCAACACTTAAGCCTCGGAAATAATTAGAACTAAACTATCATAGATGCATGTACATAGTCATGCCTGTCCATCAAATGACAAATTTAATGGGTTTTCATTGTTTTCAAGTTTTACCTTTCTGTACTTACAACACTTATAATTATGTCGACCATAGAAATGCTTGTGATATGTAAAAGTACAGACAGGCGCTGTTGAAGGAGTATAGTAACTGTTGTAGAATATGTTTATACAAGTGTCGTGACGCTTAGGTGCCTTCAAATTCAAACTACAATTTTCAATATTCAAAATTCACATAATTCATTCTACGATGTAAAACATGCTTCATATGGTGATTGCTGGATGCATGCACTGATAGAATGATGTCTTTAGTGCATGCGCTGAGTCAGTGTTTGATACGCTCAATATTTTGCAACCGAAGAACACCACAGGAAAAAGGTTGGCAAATATATATTTATTTCAAAGCATTTTCTATCAAATGACAACACTGTCTGTAAGACTAGTGAATAATTATAGTTGAATACTACATGAAAATTGTTTAGCTGTGCATGCACGTGCAAACCGCGTCCCACATTGTCAGTTTAACTATAGTGTACGCGCAACTTATCTTAAAGATGCAGAAATTCATCATGTTTTCCCAGACAGAACTTGTTTAAAGTTCTAAAAATAGACTCTACAAATAACGCAAAAAGACTGCAATCATGCTGCTTGTTGCCAAGTGTATTCGTAAAGAAATGAACTCCAAAGATCTACCGGCGGTACACAGTATATTTATATTTAAATGAAATTATTTGTAAGTTTATTTCAATTATTCTGAAGACTTTCAAAATTTCACCCGGCCATTAGAAGACTTGAAATAATTTGGTCAATTTTCGTTTGCATTCTACGATTGGTACTGTATATTGTATCAAGTTTGATACTATATGTAGATCTATATGTTCACAAATGTTCCTTACAGTCTGGTTCATATCTGATTTTTATGTTTATCTTGTTTGTACCTTACATCACATTTATAACATGTGCTAAGCGTAAATATTCTATAAACTGTGATAATTGTCGTATTGAGTTTGTTTACCCTGGGATAATGAGCGAGCATTTTGTATTCAATGTAACTTTTATGAGGATGGAGTCTTTTTATGAAAACAAAGATTTAACTCATCATGATAAGGGTAGGCTATTTCAATTAACGTGTGTATGTCAGTCATTCTATATTTTATGTGCATCTGATTTGTTGACAAACTTGCGAAAATATAGTGAAGAACTATCTTAAAACAAATTTATTTCAATTCCAAGTTTATTGAACAAACTTATTTGGCTATTTTCCCAACTTGAGTGAGAAGAAATAACTTTTTACTGAAATTAAGAAGATTAGTGACAGTCAAAAGTATCATTTCCGCGCCAAAAACTAAATGGAAAAAGTATTCAGAATTAACAACGTTTTGTGAAAAATCGTTAAGTTGTTCAACTTACCCGTCTTAATTATTCAAGCGACTCCAAAATGTTGAAAAATAATGAGTCTACAGTAGGGGAGATATCAGTCATACATATATATTATTTTAATCTTCCGATTTTGACGATTTGTTTATTTGATTAAAACATGATTAAAATTTGATTAAAATCACGTACGGGTCCATATGTTGGTGGAAGTTTGCAGCGTTTTTCTTGCTTTTTTATGTAATACAGGGTTCTCTGGAACCAGGAAATCGGGAAAAGCCGGGAATTTGATAAAGTCCCCTCCCAGCCATGAAAATAGTTTATATTTAGCGAAAACAGGTCAAAATTGGGGGAAACGGGAAAGTACGAAAATGTCTGAGTACGAATTAAGTAATAAACCTCATGATGAATAATTATTTCGGGACGCCGCTTTGCAAGCGTTTAGTGATCGTAATTAACATGTCGTCTACATGGCAAGCATTGTAGCTGCCCGGATTCTAAGCATCAGCCAAGATTATCAACCAAGGCAATATTTTTGCTATCAACTTGCTGTAAAATAATTGTTGGCTAAAGTAACAATTGTTATAGTATTGGGAACTCAGGAAAGTAAGAATTGTTGTGTTTACTCCTGTATGGTCGAGTAACAGGTTTTCGTGGTATTCTATGTATGCCTCGTTCCTGTTTGCGCATGCGCATTTTTCCAGAAAATTTGTCAACAGATCGTCGGATAGTTTTGTTAGCTTGCCGATTTTTGCCAGCAATGCGCCACGAACAGGTTATTATAAACTGATTTTGTTATTTTTGTGACAGCGTACAGTCAGGCAGTACCGGATTACCTATTGTGACACGGTGTGTCAGAGGTCAGACTTCAAACGGGGGCATCCCAAAGATGGCTAAGTTACCACTAAGTCTTAAATAAGCTACTAACGCAATGTTAATATCATTGAACGCCATTCTTTGGAAGGCGATGTATATACGCATATCAGTATAGTTCAATGAAGCTTAACTAAGGCAGACTAAAATATTCTAGGTTGTAAAATTCTGCAAAACTTTAATCAGAATAATCAATATTTCGAAAAAATATCATTGTTTTGACGTTTCATTTCGCTTTAGTTGCCACTCATGTGAACCTGTTTTTTCAGGAGTGGTATTCTCTAAAACATCTCAAAGATTATAGATATTCCTAATTTAATCGATCTATCTATCCTTCTGGCTCACTGCCTTTTCATGTGTAATGGACATGAGTGGACCAATTTAGTTTAAGTGTGAGACAAATGACTACATTACCCACTACCTGTAGTGCTTTTGATGCTTTTGTAAACCTTGAAATTGTTTGTTTTTAAAAACTCAAGAGTACTACAATAAATCTGTTGGTAATCTTGAATGATTCAGACCAACTTAGTGCTATATATTCTGATGTTCTAGTTACTTAATTTCAGAGGTGAGATTAAGACCCATAGTCATCAATGATGAGTATGAAACTGAGTTTGTTGCTATTAAGCAGAAAAAGAACAGGAAGAAATATGGTTCCTCCAAAGAACCTTTATTGAGGTAATCTGCCAATGTTTGGCACTGAGGGAAACAGCAGATTAGACTGGAAGGCATGACATACCTTATATCCCTTTCATGCGCTTTTGGAATAGAAAAAGTTGTAGTTAATTGTAGGGGTGTAATCGATTCTGCCGATATCGATATATCAACAATCTTTGTAATCTGATTTAATATCGATTCCAATCTCTATCGAGTAACAAGTTTGAGTTAACAGTACTGTTTTGTTATCTGAAAGTGATGCCAGTAGTTGTTAAGCTGTTTAAAGTTTATAGGGAAGTTTCTAGTCATTAACTGATTTACAGTTCAACTTATAATAAGTCACATGTTATTCAGTTTCGGCTGTTTATTTATCCTTTATCTTTAATCATTGTTTACACTATGCATATGATCAAATATAACTGTATTTGGTAAATACCCTCTTATAACAAAAAAAGACCTGTAAGCTGAAATTCTGAGGGGAAATGTAAGAGTTTTTGCCATATATGCCTGTCAATCGATATATCGCTGTATCATCAATAATTCTCTACCGATATATTGATACAAAAATCCTTATTAATGACATCTCTAGTTAATTGTTTGTTTGCTTGTGCTTTTCACTGTATGAACAATATTCCAGTCATAATACAGTAGTCGGTAAACCATGTCACACTTAAAATATTGGAAAATTCCAATCAGTATCTTTGGTTTGAAGGATAGCAGTCATATTGTACTCTGAGATTTATGATCATTAAAAGATGTCAATCCAAAATTCTTATTAAATTATTAATCTTTCATTTGCTTGTTTATGTGGAATCCACTATAACATATAGTGTATATATCATAAATTTATTTTTACTTTAGGTCTACGAAAAGAAAGGATGGGCCCACAAAACAGAGGATGCCAACATCCAACTCAGCATCATGCCCAACTCCAACTACCTTCAGTAACACTGTTGTTGCTAATCCTGCTGAATGCTGCACATACATGGTAAAAGAAACTGTAATGATTTCCTTCATGTTTTCATCCCTCACTGCAGGTGTTTGTTGTCTTCATGTGTACATGTGTCTTTCAGTCTGTCAAAGAAATTGTTCTAATTTTTATCTTAGATGTATGAGCTTTGCCGATTGTTGAATGTTTGTTGTCAACAATTTCAGTCTTTACTCTCTAGAGGTCACACTTTTAACCCAATCCTCATGAATGTTGGTAAGAATGTTTGTTTGGTTGATAGCTAGGTTAAGCTTGAATATGGGTCAAATACTACATGTAGGTCTCAAGATAAAATCTTTGGTGGCTACCTTTAGTATTGCAAGAATATTAACCCACAAATCGTCAGTTTCATAAGGTCTTAAACACATTGGTAGCCACTGGCGCATTGTCATGTGCTTACATATTCATAGACTGCAGTCAGTGCACACAATAAGTAACCTTTTTAATATGTGTTTTGACAGTTTAGCTTACGGTATTAATCAATATGTTTGCAGTCATCTAAATATTCAGATCATATTGTCTGATTTTTAGCTCACCAGAACCGAAGGTTCTGGGTGAGCTGTTAGGATGGGTAGGTGGATGCTCCAGCGTCCATTGTCTGGCGTCAACAATGGTCTTCTCCTCAGAAACTACCTGTTGGATTTACTTCAAATTTGCTGTGCAGAAGCCTTTTGACGTTCTAAGTGCAATTTGCTCATATTGTTCTGGTTGACTGCATTTAGGGGTCACTAGAGCTAAAAATAGAAAAACTTTTAATCATCTCCTCATGAACCAATGGATGGATCATCACCGAACTTGGTCTGTAGCATCCTTTCTCAAGTTTGCTCAAATAAATTTGGTTGTCCCCTTTTAGTGGCCGCTAGAGCTAAAAATAGCAATACCTTAAAATGACTTTTTCTTATGTTTCTATGGATGGATTATTACCAAACTTGGTTTTAAGCATCTTTAGATAGTGATCTATCAGATTTGCGAAAAAAATTGGTTGGCCCCAATTAGGGGCCGCTAGAGCTAAAAATAGACATACCTTTAAACGTCTTCTTCTCATGAACCAATGGATGGATCATCACCAAACTTGGTCTGTAGAATCCTTAGATGGTCTTTTCTCAAGTTTGCTCAAATAAATTTGGTTTAGATGTTCTTTAGATTGAGTGATTTCCACAAAAAAGTTGAAAGGCAAAGGAAGTATGATATTACTAGAACAATATATTGTGTTAGGAAACATGTTAATTCATGAAATTTAAGTTTTTTGGCATTTCATTCAAACTAAGAATTGGAAATTACATATTCTAGTATATTTTGTACTACGTCACTCTAATATAAAGCAGACTATCTCAATGGTTCAAGTGGAAATTATGCAAATTTGTTGAGTTTTTATTGCTGTTTCCATGGCAACCATTATAGCATATATACCTTTAGCTCACCTGAGCGCGTAGTGAACCCTCTAGAGGCTACAGTTTTGATTGCATCTTTGTTTAACTGTGGTAAAATGTTTGTTTTCATGATGTTTTGGACAGTTTCGAAAATGGATTATCTGGGCTCACAAACTGGGTCAAGAGGTCAAATCTCCTGAAACCATTTTTTAACCTTCAAGAAGTCTGTTTAGTAGTGAAGGTGAGCAAGTTCAGATGGCTAGTTCAATCTCCAACTCAGAGCTAGAGGTGCCGTTGAGAAATGGCTTCTACAAGTACAGTATATTATGTTGCTGTCTGTGTGGGATGTTATCCAAAAAGCGCACAAGGCAATGTTGGAATTAATATCTGATACTTTTTTTTAATACATAATCGTTCTGTGATGAATGCAATTGATTTTTGTGTAAGATTATATTCACACTGAAAATTTTGATTGTCTGTTCACTAACTTATAACTTCTTTCTTGAATTTCTCAGATTATGCTTTATAAAAATTCTAAAGACAATGTCAAATAACTGAGATGTTGTAAATAAAGACTAACCTGCTGATCAAAGACACTGTAAATGGAGAGAAGAAATCTGGCCTTTAAACAAAGTTGGGCTTTATGCAGAGGCTTTTGGTTTTTTGTATCATTAACTGTGTACTAGTTAACGACCATTGTTCATATTTGGCTGTTAAGTCAAGCTTGATTGTATGTCTTTTTACTATAAATAATCAAGTTTACCCTCAAAATTAGGGCCAGTAATTTTACTTTTGATCTTTGAAGTATTACTTAGTCAGTGAATATTTATATGGATCTGGAGTCTGGTAAATTATATGTTGGTATTTTATTTTGTATGAATGCATTGATGTGTGTTCTTTATTTCTATGTAAGGTCAATTTGCATGTTGTATTTAGATAAATCACAGTAATTAGCATGTATGCTACAAAGATTTATCAGAATATTAAGCATCAGTATAACACGGCTGATATTTCTGTACATGATTTTGGTATGCATGATATAGATGCATTGATAAGACCTTGTGAAATTTATTTCTATCTATGTAAATAAAATACAGTCAATTTGAATTCTGTAATTAAACATACTGTAAACTTTTTGTATATCTTCATATGACCTTTTTATAAAGTACAAGAAATAGGCATATGCTTGTATTTGTTATGGATAATTCTATTGTTACTCACGACACTATTTTGTCAATATGTGAATGATCATGGAAGTGACTGTGAAGTATGACAACAACGATATTTTGTATGTGATGTATGACGGCAATGATATTTTTGTGGTTTAATAAAAAAACGTGTTTCCTGTTAAAAAAACGTAATGCTTGTGTTTCTTCCATCGCAAGTATTTGGTTAAATTTGCAACACACAACAGTGACTATATCTCTCTCTCAATGTGGATAGATTGTCTGTATGTCTATTCATACTTCTTTGATACATTTTGTGGTAATAGATTAGTTAATGTCTAACTGTATCATAGTTAAAATGTAGATAATGCACACTTGTTGATTAGATAGTGCTCTATTTTTGTACTGCTGCATTCTGTGTGGAGTTTGTCTTCATTAGCATTTAGTTCTCAAACCTGGACTTATTTTGTTCTTTGTTATAACAGGCTTACGCTATTGAACCAAGAACCAGCTGGGTTATTGATTAGCCTGGTCAAGTTGTACTGTGTGTATCCCAGGCTTAATAGACACAAGAATTACATGAAGCCATCTGGGCTGTACCGACAGGTCTGTCTGAATATTATTGCAAGTTACAAAAATAACTGGGAGATGTGGTCGAGCTCGTCCGTGGTAAGCTGACCAAACAAGCTAGAACCACTCTTGGTGTTTTGTTGGTCATTGATGTGCATGCACATGATGCTATGCAATAATTGGCTGAAAAAGGTTTGTTGTTTGTCATTTTTTTCTTTCAATAAAACATGTTTTTGAATAGATGTGATTAAAAACTAGATACAGTAAAACCTGGTTATCTTGATGAGTCATCATAACAGACTAACTGCTCGAGATAAATGTGATGCCTTATTGGTTGAAATGATACACAACTAAGAACAAAAATTGATGGGACTTTAAAAACTTTTCAAGATAAGTTGAGTGCTTGTGATATCGATGCTCGTAATAATGAGGTTTTACTGTATGTTGCTCAATAAAAGTAATAACTCCCTGAAAATACAAAGGTGAATAAGCTAATGAGTCTGCACTAGTTTTGTATATTGTATGTCTAGAATCACTTTTTATGCTTATGTAAGTTGTTTTTATTACAGGTGTAGCAAGTGAAAATGACTTCAGCTGGTTGGCTGATCTCAGATATTACTGGGAAGATGACGATATGATTGTAAGAATTACAAATGCAACAGTGAAATATTCTTACAAGTACTTGGGAAACACAACTCATCTGAAGTTCACGCCTCTGACTGACAGATATTATCGTACTCTGGTTGGCGCATTCCATTTGAACTTAAATGGTGCCCCAGAAGGTCTTGCTGGAACTGGTAAAACAGAAACAGTAAAAGATTTGGCTAAAGCTCTGGCTGTTCAGTGTGTTGTATTCAACTGTTCTGATGGTTTAGATTACATTGCTATGGGAAAGGTACTTATATTGTTTTATATGTACATCTGTGACTGTATATCAGTACTCTTTGAAAAATTGTGAGAATTAAAGGTACATGAGATGTTCAGGTGAATAAATTCTGTCAATTATTTAAACAATTTATCTACTGTACACATTGTTATTGTTACATTGTCTATCAAGTATTGAGGAATTCATTTTTGACATTTTGATAAAACATATTTTATACATTCAGTTTTTCAAAGGACTTGCATCTGCTGGTGCCTGGGCTTGCTTCGATGAGATCAACAGAATTGATTTGGAAGTGTTGTCATTGCTCATCAGGTAATGTAGTTTTTAGAACTTTCTGATGCTTTGATGAAATGAAAACTAAACATGTATTTGTATTGTCAACCACCAAACATTTCTTTGTATCTAGAAATCAATATAATTTGAGATTCACAGAATTTGAGCATTCATTCACAAGATGCCTGGTTACTTTCTTTTGTTAATTGATTCCATGTACTGGTAGTTCACAATTTTATGAAAATTCTTAGTTTCAGATTTTGTGTGTCATCCATGTTGTACAGAGTAAACTTGATGTTTTTGTATTTCAGCGCACCGAATTAAACCTCAACCCACAATGTTAACAATGTTATGTAAATATCACAGTGAGTCCTGATTACTTCGGCCGATCAGAACTTCCTGACAATCTTTAGTTACTCAGGGGCAATTATGGTTCTAGACTATGCTATGGTTTCTCTGTATTTATTTAGTTTTCTTGATGTTAAAAGTTTATCTGTGAAAATTGTTACAGTATACAGACTGTGTTCAGAGCAATTGTCCTCGTAGTTTCACTTTGATTACGGCATGAGGGCCATAATGATTGTTGTCTTCTTATGAATTTTGTCAAACATTTTTTTGAAAACATGAAAATAAAACTTCAGGCTAAAAATTTTGATGACAGTTTGTAATGAAGCACATTTTTTTGTATTGTGTGATATATCTTGATATAGTGATTATAATGATTTCATGTATAGAGTTTTCTTTGCCTAAAAAGTTAATGAGCTGGTTAGCATGTGTATCATATTATGATATAAGCCATGCTTGTATAACCTTAATGTGTTTATCATTTTTGTACTTATTAAAACCATTGTTTTAAATTCCTATGCTAATTCTATTTCAGCTTCAGAGATCCATCATTGATGTGAATTTACCAAAGTTCTCGTCACTCAACATCCCATTGTTCAATGGTATCATCTCAGATCTGTTCTCTGGACTGTCTCTGCCATAAGCAGATTATGACATCTTCCTGAATGCTATGGAAACAGTGGCCCTTAAAAAGAATCTTCAGTTTGTTGATTTCATCAAAGAAAAGATTATTCAGATGTATGAAATGATGATTGTCAGACATGGGTAGGTACTTTCTGCCTCATTTGTGTAGAGTGGCATTTCAGCACAGCATTAGAATATGAAGACTGTTGATTGGTTATTATAGTTAGTTTATACTAATTTATTTTAGCTCGACTGTAAAACAAGCAATTTTGCTTGTATTAATCACGCTCGAGTCCGCTTCCTGGACACTGCACTAGTACTATGTCCGAAAAATGGGATTGTGAAGTTCATGAACGAAACCCGTCGAAGCTGGGATTCGAACTCATTTTATTATAGTTGTTATAGTTATAAATTTATGTTATATTGTACTTTACCCTGTTTGTTGTATCTATTGTATGTCATAGTGTGCACAAGCTTCATTAAAGATTTGCTTGCTTGGTTAAATCTTTTCTGTTCTTTTTATGCTGTTTGGGGGAGATTTTTTGTAGAAACATGACTGTTTTCCTTATTGCAGTTTTGTGTTGGTGGGAGAACCATTTGGTCGTAAAACAATGACAATTGAGATGCTGTTTGAGGGTATTACCTTGTTGAATGAACAAGGTCATGTTGAAGATTATGAAAAAGTCAAGTATCGAATCATCAACATAAAGGTTGTGACCATGGGTCAGTTATTTTGTCAGTTTGATCTAGTCTCACATGAGTTAAGAATCTCCTTCATTTTTATCATTGTAACAGTTAACAGTTAATAATGTGCCAACATTGTACATTTATCCAAATACAAACTTTTGTTTCTTGCATTTTACTGTTTAACTGGAATTGTTAGAGAAGATTTTTAAATAAATGCAAAATTGCTTTATGGCGTTGTTATTCAGAGTTGTGTCGTTGTTTTAGTGGACAGATGGTATTGCAAACACTTTCCATGAATTGCCTCAACAGACACCTCAGACAGGAAGTGGGTGGTATTTGATGGACCTATTGATGCCCTGTGGCTTGAAAACATGAACACAGTACTTGATGATAACAAGAAGTTATGTTTGATGAGTGGAGAAATTATTCAGATGTTGCCCCCTATGTCACTTATCTTTGAGATGATGGATCTTTCACAAGCCTCAGTGAGTTTTGTATCCATAAAATACCCACAACCTGAAATGGTCGTCTGAACTTTATGCAATTGAATTTTTGCATGATTTAATGATGAAGTTACATGACTTGCTTTTTATTTACTGTTGCAAATTACTGTCTCTCTCTCTTTAGTTATTTTTTTTGTTTTTGTTTTTAAAGTATGAATCTCATACTCCTGCAACATTGCCTGCCAAATAGTTGGTTGTTTTTGTCTTTATTCTAATTGTATTGCTTGATATTTCAGTCAGCTACTGTGAGTTGTTGTGATATGATCTACATAGAACCAGCCACACTTAGATGGAGGCCTATCATGAAGTCTTGGTTAAATCAGTTGAATGAGATCATGTTACGTGAAGCTGGTAATGCCATAGAAGCCATGTTTGAATGGCTTGTTGATCCTTGTATGGACTTCATCAGAAAAAATTACAAGGTGGGTTAAATTATAAATATCGTACATGATTTATTATTTGTATGTTAACATACTTCATTGACCTTTAAAACTGTTTTTAAGTCCAGTGTACCTGGTTATTCCCATTATTGTAACATCAAATATTTATACTTTTTGTTGTCATGAAAGCAATACTTTTTGCTCATTTGAGATATTTTTATTTAATTACTGGTTGTTGGCTTAAACATTAATTTCCTTTTTTGTTAGCTTATGCACAGAATGAGTTTCTTTCCAGATAAATTCTCTAGAAGTTATGTTAAACTTTATGGAAATAGTGGAGAAGTCTTTAAACATTTTTCTGAATTGATATTTCAGGGATACATTGCATCCAAGCCTTCTAACGTTGTATGATCATTGATGTATCTGTTAGATAAGTTACTGGCTGAGGCTCTTAGTTCACCCGACCTAGAGCACAACAAAGCACTAAGAACATGGGTTATTGTAAGTAATTTTGTATTCTCACTACATGTGATGAGCTATCATATGCCTTCAGTCTTACCATTGTATCCTGTTTATTGGGTTACTCAGTGATTTTTTTCCTTCTTTGTTTGGGTCTGGTAAACAGACCCTTCCTAATTGAAAATAAGGACTTTTTCCCAATTCCCGATGTAAGAATTCCCAATTTTGGCACTACACCACACATTTTTTCCCAACTGGACCGGACCTGGACCCTTTCCGAAAATAGCAAAATAATTGACTGTTAATGCTGTTATATGTTCCTAGTGACTCCTGATGTTTTGTGTTCTTTACAAGGTAATTTACTTCATTCAGAATTTTAACATGTTTTTAAACTCTTCGCATTAAACTTTATTGTCTGTTATATAAAAAAGTTAGTATAGTGTAGTATCAAAAAATGAAACAATTTAGTCTTTTGGATGAAATGAAATTCTGCTAAAGTGTCTTTATCCTCACTTGTCATATAATTGACCACAATCTTAGCATCTTTATGTCTGATTTTCTTACATTTCAGGATGTTATACAATTTCCATTCCATGGTCTATTAGTGCTGTAGTTCATGTAGATGGTAGACCTAAGTTTGATGCATTCTTCAAAGGTCTTATTGGAGGAAAGTTTGAAAAAAGATGCGATGCTTAAATGTCTGGGCAAATCTTTTGTCCTGATGCCTCCAGAACAGTTAATTTATGATGTATTCTTTGAGGTAGGTTTGGTTGCTGAACACTTTTATGTACAGTGAAACCTCTGAATACAGAACACAAGGAAGTGAAAAAAGTTATTTTATGCTCAGTTGGTCTTATTGTAGTGCAACCTCTCCAAAGCAACACCGTTTGGGAGAAGCAAAATTATATTGTTGTTCTGGGTGGACATTGTGAATAGATCTCATTAAATTTCCATACCCGAAAACATGTATACATGTTGCGTTGTATTTTTTTCACGCTCCAGGCACATTGTATACTTTGAGTTTATTTTATTTTTCTGTTGAGCATTGTAATAAGAAGGGCATTTGTTGTTAATTATTAATGATGTGCACCTTCTGGCATTTGTTGAATATTTGCATACATGTACTATTATAATGATTTTGCATATTATTTTTTTGTGAGTTTTGCTAATTCTTGATTTTCTGCTGATGTCAAAGATGAATGGATTGTATGTGTTTTACATATTACTGTAAAATGACTGTACTTTTTTATAACTTAATTTTATACTTGAAGCTGGTTGTATTAGTTGCTGTCATTTATACTCTAAACTGTCATAGTGTATTATTTGGATGTTTACATTAATCTGTTCATGTGAATGACATTCACCACAACAAAAATGTGTTATTATTCATTCATTTTCAATATTTGCAGTGAAAAATTAATCACTTCATTATAATACAACATTATTAATGCTTGTGTTTCCTCCCTAGTCACTAAAAACAATTTTCAGTTGTTAAAATACTCATTTTTTGTTGCTAGTGGAACTGTGGTAATTGTTATAATTTGAAAATGTTGTACAATTATTTCAGCAAAAAGCAAGGGCTTCATGGAAACACTGGAATGACTTGTTGAAGGATGCTATGAGCCTAAATCAAAGAAGATCAGAGAAATGCTGGTCCCTACCATTGATACAGCTAGATACAGATTCCTTATGAAACTCTGCTTTGATTATTCACGGTAAACACTTCATAAATATGGTCCTCAGCTGAACATTTAACAAATCCAATATTTCATTAACATCAGCTTCTAATATCAAGTCATAATAATGTTGAGGATAATACATGTTCAAGTCATTTTACATTTAATTCATGTTGCTTCCACACTATACATGTATCTATTTGTTGTTTGATTTTTTTCTGAACACTGAAATTACAAAGATTGGACTTTGTACTGGTATATGATCAGTATAGCTCTTTGATGTACACAACTCGGATATACATGATATATGTATTGGTATTATAGAAAAAATCGAAGGAGTGTACAAATAAATACCTGCAAACTATTTCACACACAGATATATGGTGTATATTGAAAAATTGCTTAACTGTATATAATGCAATTGCATATCAAAAGGTGTGTGTGTGTGTGTGTGTGTATATATATCTTGTATAATATTTTGTCAATCATTGTCCTTCCAGCATTTGTCAACTTCTCTGCACAAACAAGTGCTAATAAAACACAGGTACAACTTGAAACATTTTTATAATTTTTCTCTGAATGTAGGATATCTTTTTATAATTGACAGATGTGTCATTATGTTGCATTAATGATCCTAAATTTTTCATTGTATTTCAAAGAAAAATTCAGAAAATCAGTTGATGTAAAAATGTTGTGCATTAAGTTGCCATTAATGTTAATGTCTGCTTTTAGTGTCTACAGGACACAACTGGTTTTTGCTTGTCAGTATTTTATTCTCTGTACTTTTCATTCTGATATATCACCTTTGTTTTCTGTTTTAGAACATTATTATGTCTTGTCTGGACATGAGGAGGAAGGGTGTGTATGGCCTGCAGATGGGTAAACGAGTGATTATCTTTGTTGATGATATGAACATGCCACAGAAAGAAGTTTATGGAGCACAACCTCCAATTGAATTACTTAGACAATATCTTGACCATGGCATCTGGTAATTATACTCCTTACAGACACACCATGTCAGAATGGTAGCTGTTGGCTGAAGTCTTAATTAATTATTTATTCATAGTTTCAGAACATTTAAGCAGGAAGTTCCTAAAAGTATTTGATATCTCAGTAAAACTTTGCACATAAATTTATGAATTTATTAGTTGATATCAGTCATTTCTTATATAAAAAGCTTGGTTTAATTGTAAATTAGTTTTAATCCTGACTTTGATTT